>JAIXMH010000070.1:0-68036 GCA_025528865.1 Pilobolus umbonatus
CTGTCAATAGCCTTATATGGTCATTTATTATGTGTGTTCAGCACAGTTATTATATATGATTCTATTAGCTAAGAAATAAGGGTATTACGGTGTATTATGGTTATAAAGAGGGGTTCACTATGTAGCACAGATGTCATTCCGAGAGCGATCCAGTGATCATTTGGGAGAATCGACTAATACATCTGATAATGAATATATCACTGACTGTCTGAATAAACACTTGGTATTTCCATTATGCTGAATGTATTTTAAGCATAAAACAAGTAAAAAAGTATTATTTCAATTAAGAACTACTTGTGCATATATACATACTTAATAAATATTGGATTTATTAGAATAACAATTGTTCTGCTTATTGAGTGGCTCCCTATAAATCATTTCTATCTGACCATGTCTATTGTAAGATGTGTGAGCATATTATAGTCTGTAAAGGTCTCTACCCAGAAAATAATTTACCAAAATATGGATGAGCCATGGCTTCCTTGGCTGTCAGTCTCTCTTGATGGTCATATCTTAATAGATTGTCCAAGAAGTCGAGTGCTTCGTTTGATATGTAACGTCGATTGTCATTGGTAATAAATTTAGCCCATGGTTTACGTGCATATCTTTAGTAAGGGAGTCAGTATTCTGCTGTAGAGTGTAATGCGTCTGTGTGTATTAAGTACCTTCCAAGAATGTCATGGTATTGTTGATCTAATTTGATACCATATTTGTCTAAATATGCAAATAACTTATCTGTTCCTAGTACTTTTGCTATCTTCACTAATTGATCATAGTTATCATGCCCATGAAAGAAGGGTTCTTTACGGAATATCTACTTAATAGAGTTAATTCTATTATGTTACTTATAAAAGAATATTACACTCTACCATACTAGCAAACATACAACCATAACTCCACATATCCAAACTGTAATCATACTCTTGGAAATCCACCAGTAATTCAGGTCCCTTGAAGTATCTGGATGCCACTCTCACGTTGTATTCTGTTCCTGGATGATAAAACTCTGCCAATCCCCAGTCAATCAAACGAAGCTAAAGGTTCAAGGGATGAGTAAACAAAAGAAATGGACATTCCTGCTCCATACCTGGTGTTTCTCATGATCAATCATCACATTATGGGGTTTAACATCACGGTGCATGATCCCTTTTGAATGGCAGTAGTCGAGTGCCTATAGTGATTGACTGTGGATATAAGTGATGATAAGGCCGTATACTCTCCTATGCAGAATAACAATACCTTCAATAGTTCATACATATAAAATCTCACATCGTAGTCAGTGAACTTGGGGTAGAGTATCTTGAAATCAGTATTATTGACATATTCAAAAATGAGAGCAGCTGTTTTTGACTAAGAGAGATAGAATGAGTTATCGATTCAAACTGTTATGGTCATTGATATCTTTACTTGGGGATCCCTAACTACATCCAGTAATTCCACCACATTTGTTCCACCTGCCAAGTTCTGTAATATCTTTATTTCACGCTTTATCTTCTTCTTCTTGACAGGTTTCAATATCTTGATGATGCATCTATCGTCATTGGTGATGTTCACTCCTTCGAATACTTCTGAATATTTACCCCTGCCTACTTTACGTATTATCTCATAGCTGTCTTGCACACTAATATCATAGGGTGAGTACAGTCACAATAACCACACACTGTATTTACCCCCAAGACACCTGTAGATTATCATAATCCCAATAAGAAGAGGGCATTTTAGTATTTACATCTGCATAACACTTGGCTACACTCTGATAGGGTATTGTATTCGTCTTATCCATTATAAACTCTTTATTGTGAAATAAGATGGGTAACAGAAACAACAAGAAATAGAAAAGAAAAGTAACATAGGTTCCCATAATAATAAAAATTAAAAAAATAAACAACAGGCCGTTAAATAGGTGAGTGGCTGAGATTGAATTACAGCCATTTCGGTTGATTGGTAGGCACCACCACCAAGTCAGTATCAAATAACTCGATGAATTGTTCATTCAATAGACGCACTTTAGGCCCTGCATATCTTCTGTATTCTTCAAATATGGAAGTCAAATTCCACTTCTGCAGTTTCCTCAGACAGCCAACAATAGTGCCTATATAGAATAGTGAGAGTGTGAATATGCGTAGAATGGTACCCTTCTACCTGTTCGATGTCTACCGAGGTTACACATGATCATCATGGGATAATTGGAGGGACTCAGAATAAGCTTGAATGCCTGTAAGACTGCTTCCTCAGTTATAGGATCCCATGCATTAACAGAGGACACAACACCCAAATGATGCAATTGTATGTCTTGATCGTCAATGAAATCTAAACTGTCGATGTATCAGTTTCTCCTTATATATCCCCTATGTTTATTAATAGTACTAACAATCGCTGATTGGGCTCTTCTGGTGCTAGCCAGGCTATTGTTCTCAGTCCTAACTTCTCTAGGAAGGGGAAATTGAGTTCATTCGGCTGACCTGATCTATACAAATCTTCCTCAATCATCCCAAAGTTCTTTGTTATTCATTAGTATCTATTATATTCTGAATAATATGCAACATACAACAGGGGGAATAAAGTGTTGTGAGCTCATTAGGGTTATAAGAAGTGATAATAAACAATTAAAAATAAAATAAAAATAAATATAAATAAACAATTAAATTTCTTTCATAGAAAGGAGTAAATAATAATGTATGTGTGCCTATGTATATACAGGGTGTGGTTATACAGTGTGTATGTGTGTATTTATATTTACAGAGATGTTATCTCTATGGAATAAACACTCTATATACACACACAATGATAACTTTTGACTTTTTTGAAATAAAGGGTAGTCACTGTTACCCGTATTCACCCCGATATTTTCGAATTATTTTTTCCTCCCTTCTTCTAACCCCCCCCAGAATATTACATAAGGGATAAAGAATAGACACACTTTTCTCTATTATTAGTGTTAATTCATGTCAGCCTACACTATTTATCAGGAGTTGTTTCCTCCCCAAACAGTGGA
The DNA here is from genome assembly GCA_025528865.1 of Pilobolus umbonatus. Classification (NCBI taxonomy): domain Eukaryota; kingdom Fungi; phylum Mucoromycota; class Mucoromycetes; order Mucorales; family Pilobolaceae; genus Pilobolus; species Pilobolus umbonatus. Next base: position 2,996 of record JAIXMH010000070.1, read on the forward strand.
ACAAGTAGAGACCAGTCACTTCACCTCTCCAGACGCGATCAACTTGGTAGTAGCAAAGGCATCACTTTTACAGATATACGAATTTGTGGAATATATTCCCAATCTCGATGACGGGAAGGAATCTGTCATGGAGGAAGAATTAACCAGTCGAATGAATGAGACTGATGAGACTGTAAAGAATAGACGATTGACATTTATTGACTGTATTCTAATACTCTTTTCATACTAGATTCCATTCCCCAAGATAAGACATAATGGAAGAGAGCCCATGGATGCCAGTTCAGGAAGATTGGAGTTAGTAGCACAGTATAAGTTAAGTGGGACTATCACAACAATGGGTGTAGTAAAGACTGCCTCTGCCCGTGGAAAAGAGGGTTGTGATAGTCTGTTGGTTGGATTCGCTGATGCCAAGGTACGAGGGAGTAACAAGAGTTGGAATGCCTTAATTCATTGAATTCATTATCCTTGATAGATGTCTTTACTAGAATGGTCTCCATCCACCAATTCCATTGTCACTGTATCCATTCATTATTATGAGAGGGATGAATTCAAGGTAATAGAGAAAACAAAGCACAGTTCATTTGTACCATTCTAACCTCATCTTTGTCTACAGAAAGAGTTCCTCACCAATCCATATCCATCCAATATACACATTGATCCACAGCAGAGATGTGCTGTATTGAACTTTTATGACAATAAACTGGCAGTATTACCATTTAGACAGGCAGAGAAATTAGATGAACGTCAGGGTGATTTGGAGGAAGAAGAAGAGCAGTATGGAGTTACTATTAAACAAGAATTCACTGATGCCCTAATATACTATTGTCACTTAGGAAATGGCCTTATTTACCCAGTTTCCTGATTGATCTGGAGAAGATCGATCCACGCATTAAGAATGTAATAGACATGACATTCTTATCTGATTACTATGAACCTACTCTAGCCATTCTCTTCCAATCAGAACAGACCTGGACAGGGTAATAAGCAAATAGGCTGGCATCCTCTCTTTATCTTTATTAATGATCATTTATGTATAGGCGATTAGGGAGTGTGAAAGATACGGTTTCAGTGGTAGTTATCTCCTTGGATTTGACAGCTAAAATTTACCCTGTTATTTACTCGATAGATAAATTACCCTATGACTGTATTAGATTGGTGGCTATGCCTAAACCTGTTACAGGAGTATTGGTGATTGCAGCCAATTCCCTCTTACATGTATCCCAGGGATCTCCTGGTGTGGGTGTAGCTGTTAATGGATACGTAAAGAAAACAACTGAGTTTCCTGGTATGATATATGAAGACAATACAATCAATCTAGGCCTGTCTCTAGATGGAGCTAAGGCATTGGCATTTGGTGGTGATCGATGTCTGATATTCATGCAGAATGGAAATTGGGCTGTTGTACAAATTAAGATGGATGGCAGTAAGGTCATAGGTATGGATATTGCCAAGATAGATCATGACGGGCAAGCATCTCCCTCTGATATCCCTCCTTTGGCCACTATTCCTTCATGTGTCACTAATGTGAAGAATGGTGAATACTTCTTCCTGGGTAGCCGAGTAGGTGATTCACTATTGATTAAGTGGAAGTACAGTAAAGAGCTGAGCGGGAAATCCCCATTGCATGACACAGATTTCACTTTCCGTGTATGTGATACATTACTCAATACAGGTCCCATTGTGGATATGACCATTGGTGATGTAGAGAGTAATCAGGTACCTTCCCCCTATTTTCTATTTCGAAAGTCTTTTAAATTCATATTGTTATATACAGAAAACATCAGAGGAAGAAGAGACTGCAGTATTACCTGATCTCGAATTGGTCAGTTGCTCAGGACATGGAGCAAATGGTGCTCTTTGTGTATTCCAGGTATGAACTTCAAAGAAATCAATATTAAAAATCTTCTGGATTATTCATAAAAGTATCTTTTTAGAGACATATCCATCCACACACTTCATTCTCTTTCCGCCAACTGGATAGTCAGGCTGTATGGTCTATCAAGTGTAGAAAGGATCCTGTTATAGAAGACACATCAGGAGATAATTCCTGGAAGACATCCAAGAATGATAAAGAGAATAGTCGATGGGAGAATATCGAAGCTGATAATGTGTTTGATGAAGCATTTGACAAGTTATTGTTTATCAGTAAATCAAAGAGCACAATGGTAAGAGGGAGAAAAAGTATTCTGTTTTGACATTGTAATTGAAATAATTCACACTTAGGTATTCTCTGCTGGAGATGAACTTCAAGAATTGGTCAAAACAGGATTCTATACCCGTGGATCAACGATTGCTGTCTGCACATTATTTGACTCGACTCGCATTGTCCAGGTGTATTCAACAGGAGTCATGGTGCTTACACCACAGGGTAAACGAATACAGACAGTTCCTATACGAGGCTCTAAAATTGTAGATGCTAGTATTCGTGATCCCTATATCTTACTTACCCTGGATAGTAAAAAAATTCTATTGTTTCAAGGAGATACTACCACAAAAGACATCATACATCTACAGTTACCGTCTAATATAAGAGTAAGTGGCAGAAGTAAAAAAGTGAATTGAAGATCGTTCCTAAACTGATCATTTCCTTCAGGAAACTGCTATCTCCATGGCAAGTATATTTGCGGACACATCTGGTCTCTTCTCTAGTGTATCCGAAAGACATGCACTGGCAGCAGCAGCTAAAGCCCAATCCAAACACAAGAAACGTAAAGGAAGTTATGATATCAATAATCACCAACACTCCAATAAAAAGGCCAATTACTCGACAGATGATAAGATTATGAATGAATTTGACGATGTTGACATGGATTTGTATGGAGACCAACATGAGGAAGAGAATCAGCTGAAAGAGGGTGTGGTTATGGAGAATGTGATTGATACAAACCAAGGTGAAGATGAAGATGAAATGCTTTACCGAGAAGATCCCGTTATAAAGAATGTAGAGGAAGTCGTGGATGAGGCTAATGTCAGTCTCCAAGGAAATACCATCAATGAACTCACCCGGGTTAGCTTTTGGTGTATTATCTATACGACGGATGGAACCCTTCAAATATACACACTACCTGATCTAAAGGAGTACTTCGTTTGTCCTCGATTTGACATTGCTCCTGATCTGATAACTGATAATCAAGGATATCAACCCTCGAAAGATAAAAACAACAGTAGTAAGATCATCCGTGAAATATTGATGACAAATATCGGTAGAGAAAGAAAAGATCCTCATTTGGTGGCAAGAACGGAAACAAATGATATTATTATCTATAAGGCATTCAGTTTTGTTCCCTCAGATGAGTCTGGATCAGGCGATAGATTAGCCCTTCGATTCTCAAGAGTGCATCATGAATATGTGTCACGCAAATCAACTGAAGAAAATAGGTCATCAAAGAAAGATGTAGTGGATGAATTTGAGATTCCTGGTATTGAATTGGATGATGACGATGAAGATGAAATCGCAAAGAAATTGACAAAGAAAGAAAAGTATAAGAGAAAGTTATTGATTCCGTTTACAGACGTTGCAGGATTTGCAGGTGTCTTTGTGGCTGGTGCCCAACCTGCCTGGCTTATGTGTTCTTGCAAGAGTTTCGTACGTGTTCATCCTATGAAAACAGAACATGAAGTGATAGGCTTCACACAATTTCACAATGTCAATTGTAAACATGGATTTATTACTATTGATTCCAAGGTAAAGAGAAGTCATATTTCTTGAAATAACTTACTTATGCAGTTTTCTAGTCAACCATCCGTTTGTCTGGATTACAAACCAATGGTGTCATTTATGACCTGGACTGGGTCATTCAGAAGGTGCCGCTGAATAAGACGGTCCATAAGATTCAATATCATCCAGTAATGCGTGTGTATGCAGTTCTTGTTTCTTCTCCTACCAATATCAGATTAAGGAATGATGACAACCAGTACATAGATGGCATAGAAGGGGAAGAAGGAGAGGAAAGAAAGCCGGGTGAGTTCTTGCCAGCGGTAGATAAATTCTCTATGATTATGGTGTCGCCTGTGACATGGGAGATTGTTGATACAGTAGAGTTTGATGAGTTCGAGCAGTGTTTTTCACTGCAATGTGCTGCTCTTGAATCTAAACAGACAAGCACCGGAAGAAAGCATTTTATGGTGGTGGGTACGGGATTTCTCCGAGGAGAAGACACTACCATGAGAGGATCTGTAAGATATCTCCCTTATTACCTTCTACTATATAACTAATAGTAAATGCTGATAGATTCGTATTTTTGACATTATCGAGGTTGTTCCTGAACCCAATAATCCTCAAACAAACCATCGATTCAAGCACATTCATACAGAAGATGTGAAGGGAGCAGTGACAGCTATGTGTAATGTGAGTGGACATTTAGCATCATGCATAGGCTCCAAGGTAAAAAAAAATTGAGTTAGGATGGATGGATTTGATGCTGATAACATAGAGTAGGTCATTATCTGGAATCTAGAGGATGATGAGACCCTGGTGGGTGTGGCTTTTATTGATGTTCAGATATATGTTACGAGTATGAGTTCTATCAAGAACTTTATCTTATTAGGAGATGCACAGAAATCTATATGGTTCTTGGGATTCCAGGTAAAGTACATGTACCCATATTATTAAATAGATATAGGATATTCATCCTCTTCATTTAGCTTGAGCCAGCCAAACTGTCTCTGTTAGGAAAGGACTATCAATCATTTGAGGTTGGTTGTGTTGACTTTATTATTGATGATAAATCACTCTATTTAGTGGTGGGTGATACAAATGAGAATATAGATCTGTACCAATATGCACCCTTCAGTAAGTTTAAACTCTCGGAATGAAGAACAGTGTAATTGATCTGTATTTGTTGTGTAGATTTACAGTCTTTTGGGGGTCAGAAGTTGATGCGTCGTGGTGATTTTCATGTGGGATCACAAGTACAAACCATGGTTAGACTACCACAAATAGAGAGAACTGACTCAGGATTAGGATACAGTAGAAGACATTTCTGTTTGTGTGGTACATTCAGTGGATCAATATCAGTGATCTCTCCTATATCAGAGAAAACATTCAAACGATTGAATACACTGTATGGTCAGTTGGTTAATAATGTACAACATATAGCAGGGCTTAATCCTAGAGCATATAGGTAAAGAATGAAGAATACAGTGACAGTCAAAAGTACTAATAACCACATGTCAATAGACTGATAAAAGGGCCTAAACAAAGAATGGCTTCTAACCGTACAAAGGCTGTATTGGATGGTGATTTGATATTTGAGTTTGCAGGATTGTCTTTAGATGAACAAAATGAAACAACCAAACAGATAGGCACCACTGTCTCTAGAATTATGGAGGATTTGGTTGATATTGAGAGTAGTATTGACCATTTCTAAGCATGTAGAAAAAATAAAGTATTTTTTTTCCTAATTGAAGAACCGAAATTGCCTAATATAGTAATGTGAATTTTTTTTTGAAAAAAGTGTCGTAAAATTGAATTTTTAGTAGGACACTTGGTAAATCTTCCTTTCTCAATCCATACATAATACATAATGGTGAGTTCTCAGTGGATATAATAAGATAGATGAGAAGGAATAGTAGAAGGGGAGAAGAGAAAGAGGCAACAGTAGACAAACTGATGGATGGATGGATGGATGGATGGATGGATGATTGAGAATTATAAGTTAGGGGAAGCAATCTTCTTCATGCGTGAGTGAGAATATACATTAGAACAAAGACTCACCCTCAGCGTATACACTACACAATATACATATATGCAACAGACAGACACTATATAATGCATTCAACTTGAGCACCTTGATTCACCCGCTTTTTTTTTACTCCTGAAATGCCACCACATCCTCTCTTTCTTTATTCCTTCTTATGTTTATAATTATGACAAGTCAATTAACCTTATTATCTCAATAAAGGACTCTTCCAAGACCCCCGTCAAGCTCGCTAGAGTTGTTAAGGTTCTCGGCCGTACTGGTTCTCGTGGTGGTGTCACCCAAGTCCGTGTTGAATTCATGGATGACTCCAACCGTTCTATTATCCGTAATGTAAAGGGCCCTGTTCGTGAAAACGATATTCTCTGTCTCTTGGAATCTGAACGTGAAGCTCGTCGTCTCCGTTAAAATCAACTATACAATGACATATTAAGAAAAGGAAAAGAAAAGTCTACCTTTTAATAAACTGTCTTTCTCGTTTTCTAGTTTAAAATCATTTGTACTTGTGGATTCCTCATTATAGAATAAATAAACATGACTCCTTTCTTTTTATGCATAAACATACGCGCACACACATATCTCTATGATTTTTATTTATTTAATATAGGCTCCAATATCAAAGACGTTGGTGTTATTCTTGACTATCACGCCTTTCTCTGTCACAATGGCAGAAATGAGACTGGCAGGTGTCACATCAAAACTAGGATTCCATACATTGATGTTCTCGGCTGCTGTACGTACTGTGGCAGGCTTGTTATCTTTGGTAATACCTGCTACTGTCACTAATTCCTCTGCTGGACGCTGTTCAATCACAATATCATCTCCAGTGGCTGTATTCAAATCAATGGATGTAGTGGGTGCTGCTACAATGAACAGAATACCATGGTATTTGGCAGTAATAGCCAGTTGATAAGTGCCAATCTTATTGGCAGTGTCACCGTTAGCTGCAACACGATCTGCACCCACAACAATGGCCTGGACACCCTTATTGTGTTTCAATAAAGCAGATGCCATATTATCACAGATCAATGTAGAGGGAATATCCTCATAGACTAATTCATAGGCTGTCAATCTAGACCCTTGGTTATAAGGGCGAGTCTCGGTACAATAGGCATGTTTGAGTTGGCCTGCAGAATGAAGAGATCGGATTATACCAAGAGCAGTACCCCATCCAGCAGTAGCAAGTGATCTAGTCAACATACATGTTAGTTTGAATCACAATGGAATCATTGACATGATCATCTTTACCCAGTATTACAATGAGTCAATACACTGATATTGTCCTTATCTTTCACATTCTGCAGGATGTAGTCTGCACCATATTTACCTATATTCTTGTTATCCTTCACATCGTCTACTAACATCTGTTCGGCAGCCTCAATGAATGTCATAACTACTCCACTGGGATCAGTGGCTGTCTTGGAATACTGTGCGATTAAAGTGTCTAATTTGCCTGCAGCATCAAATAAATTGACAGCAGTGGGTCTGGATGTCTTCAGATACTCAAGAGAATTCTTAATGAACTGGACTACTTCTGTAACAGAAGTAAATTGACCTGATTCGTACCTATGATGAATATCAACAGCCAGAGATAAGGCAGCAACAATAGCAATAGCAGGTGCACCTCTTGTTTTCATAGCCTTGATGACATGATGACCTTGTTGAATATCACATACTCTCTCGTATACAGACTCATGAGGCAATAAAAGTTGATCGAGAATACGAAGATCCCCTCTTTTGTATTGGATAGCTTCTAATGTTTTAGCAGCTAATAAAGAGTGTCAATAGAGTTGTTACATTGAAGCAGAATAGAACATTACCCTTCATGTTAAGGATCTATCAAGATAAACAAAACACCAAAAAATATATATGAAAAAATATAAATATATATATAAATCGGGGGTGGGGTGGAATAGTATAAGCCATCACTTGAAATTGAACATTTGAATTAAAAGTGTAAGTATTATTGATTAATATGTAATTGGGATTAGTTATACAAGCAAGAGAGGGTGGAAGGACATGAAACAGAGTATATATATATATATATATGTGTGTGTGTGTGATGTGTGTATATATTTGTATATGGATAAGTGTTATATTCTATTCTAGTGCACTACAGAATACATATATATATATACACATAACAATAGCCATTTATGTAAGTAAGCGAGATAAAGTGGAGGATGAGGATGATGAAGATGAATATCGACGACTCATTGATGTCCAAACGGAAGATGGACTTTCTCGTTTAGCATACCGAGAAAAATCCCAGATATCATGATCTGAATAGATGGAATCATGGATATTATCAAAGTCGATGAATGGATATAGAACTGTATCATGGACAAGGGAGCTATTCTCATCATGTAGGAAGGTACATCGAACACCGTATAAGCATGTACCTGTTAAATGAAATGTCTTGCATATCTCTGTCTTGTATCTTGCATGTCGCATAACAGACTTCAATTCATGTTGACCATGGGCAAATCGACACTTCTTACCATATCTAAATACGTACATCAGTATACCATCACTCTACTCCAACGAATACCGACCTGCATTCACCCATCTCCTGCCAATTTCTACACAGTTCTGTCTTGAAGAGTTGATATTTGCGAGTGTCCATAGTATAAAAAGAAGTAGACGAGAGAAGTGAGGAGCAAAAGAAGGAAGAGAATGGCTTGCGAAGGATGATCTTTTATTTATAATACACTTGCATCATTACCATTCATCATTTTAAGCCGATTTTGAACTTGAAAATAACAAAGCGATTTTAAGATTGAACTATAAAATAAGGTTTATCATAATATAAATACCATGTATAGAAAGATAAACTGTGTATTGTATATGATATCTTTCAAAGTGGGATAAAATGAGTCATGCTGTTACACTGTAGGGTATACATTACAAACAAGAGAGAGGAACTCACATCATTATTTGAAAAGCCGTTGTTACACTCAAGGTGGATGCATCCAGGAAGTGGATCTAAGAAGCCCATGGCTATTGTAAATATATATTATTCTAGAAGAAATACATATACATGATTGAGAATAATCTTATCATATATTAACACTACGTGAAAAATAAACTACATCGAGTAACTTGATCTCCACAAACATGGACAGATTGAAAACTACCCAAGCCTTTTGCAATACTCAGATAGTATACAAAACATAGAGCTTGATTACACCTGACCTTGCTATGAATGGAAAAGAATCAGCCGCTATTCTAGTTTTAATTCTCACTTTGGGCTGGGACAGGGTATTATCTATGAACATTTAAATGTTTCTGAATTTAACAAGAGAGAGATATATCTGTTTTACTCACTATTCGTCATGTGTGCCCTTAGGTGTAGTTTGCACTCAAATGCAAGGCAATTACTTTCTTAAATTAGATGCGTCATAGCACAGTTTACCCACGTGGTACTCTTACTAGTTGACAATTATCTGTCATAACTCTTATGTGAAGTTGGTCATTGAATTGGGGATAGTATCCAAACTCAGTATATAACACAATAGAGTTATTTGCTTCATTGATTCAAGTCATCATACGATTTTTATTAAATCCTGATTGATCTTCAGGAGAGAATAGATGGCGAGTGATCTTGTCAAGTTTATAAACGAGATAAAATAAACATAGGCATAACTAGGAGAATTATCTTATTTACCTGTTCTTAAGAGCCATTTCATTAAAGAAGAGAATTTGTATATTGATTTGGGTTATTAAAGTGTCTGACTATACCACAACAATCTTCAAGGGCACCACACACACATTAATGTATTTATTATGCGAGGTGTCAAACGATGATCATTATCGAAGCAGTTTCTTTTAATACAAGCTTTCACTTTTGACCAGAACACTTCAATTCACATTAGGAATGGGGAATATGATAGTAAATAGATACATGAATAAACAAACCCTTCAGTTGATTATCTAGTAGAGGCAAGATATTAAATAGGAATAAGAGCTGATAGACATTTGCTTTTAAGAAAGTCGTAAGAAAAAAGCATCCTGTGTTTCTCACTTGCCCGTTCACTCTTTACTACTCTATCCACGCTTCATACAAAATACTAAGCTTCTTAAAATGATTATGATGACCACCTATAATTTTTCTTTCTGCTAAGAAATCAATATGTACCTAATGGATTCTCTTCACCTAATTTTGCTCAGTCCGGCATGAATAGTACAGCTGAGTACTCAAATATCACCTGATATAAATGAATATCCACCTCTTGAATATCACGATTCCACTTTCCAGAAATGATCAATGAAATTTCAAGCATGACTTTTTTTTTCAATAAAGAGCCGTATTCGAACAGAAGTGAGAGATCCAAGACGAGAAACAATCAATGATATTGTCCTGATATGGTTAAATATAATAAAGACTTATATGGGTCTTGCTTTTGTTATGATTATGTGTAAATATATATACACACACACACTGCACATGAACATGATACTATTACATTGAAAGGAAATGTAGACTTCCTCTTTATTAACAATAACAAAAACTACAAGTTGAGTAACACACCGTATTTACAAATCAAATGCCCATTTCGATTGATTCCGTTGTGATGACCTGCATTCTCCTCAAATAGGGATCACGAATTCGACGCATTATATCGGTGACTGGGTGAACTCTATTGATTACATGTGATGGAGGTGTGCTCATTAACATGGCTATGTATCTACTCTTTCGGGGATTTCGACTATTGTCTAACATTAGTCTGGGGCCAGGTGATGAATAAACAAAGTCTTCTATTGTATTGGATGGAACAGGGGAGTCTCCCTGTGACACACTGCTGCCATATAAAGTACCTTGATAATTACCCGTCTTCTTCTTCTCAGTATGTGCTGCCAGTCGGGAGTAACATTCAGTAAATCTCGATAAATGTCTTATGTGAATTTGCTGCTGAATAGTAAAATTGCCCAACTCACATACTTTGTTATCTGTATATATTTGTAATCGAAATAATCCCTCATAAATCTCCTTTAAGATCATATCACTCAAATGATGACTAGTATGATTCATATTAATACCAGTGTTATTATCACTAACAATATTATTACAATTATTACTGATCATATTACTACAGTTGATTTTTTTGTCACTCTTAACATGCTCATCCTGTGGTTGGGGGTTGAAAGGAGAGAATGTGGAGGAGGAAGTACGTAAGAAAAAAGGGTCCTTCAGATGTTCCTCCAGCGCTGATAGTGAGATGTTTCCTATGATCCCATCAGAGTGATTCAAGTACAGCATTACATTGGTGCATAATGGGATTCCATTGGATGTATACACATCAAATTCAGACAGGTGTGATTCTGGTTGACTGACCCATTGCTTCTTTTTATAAGATTGAGTTCGTTTGTCTGAGGATTTACTGTTCATTTTGTGTTTGATGGATATGATACGAGATAGAAATGATGGTTCCGATTGATTCTTTGAGAGTGATCCGTTGCTGTTGTTATACAGTCGGTACGGATCTTTTGTCCTTAAGCTCTTCAGTTTGAAGGAAAACAATTTCCATGATATTGATGAGAATTCAGGCATAATAAATCATAAGTGATTATAAATATCTGTATAAAGTAAGAAGGACAAAGGGAGTGTTTCCCTTAGTTGGATCAGGGATTTTTGTACAAAAATCAATTGCGGGGAATTAAATTCAAAATTGGACTCTGGGTCGAGGGATTCCATGACATATTGGCACGCATAGAAAGCATTGGGGAGAATAACAGCTCATACTCTAACTATAGGAGAGTTCTCATTGATATACTTGATATTTAGCAGAAAACGTTTGTACTACTGTAGAGTCGGGTTATTATAAACAGGATTAAACATTGACATACAAGCAATTACGTCAAACACATTGTCTCCTAAAATATTTATTATCATCTTCATGAAGAATGTAGTTCGTAAGGAGAAATAACTGTCCTTCTAAATAGATTACAATGTATACTATGATAGAAGCACACCTGGTGTATTCTTGCTCTGAGCCTAGTTTCCAAAAGAAGCCATTTCTACTGTTATAGGTAGAACTCTTTTATTCAATAGAAGATGTTCATTCTCTTAGCTATTTACTACAGATAGTCCCACTTAATCTTACAGACACCTATTGATAATGTACCACAAACCTTCTGGAATACTAGAGAAAGAGGATAGTTAGTATCGAATAGTATCAAACAGGGTATTTCTTCTATTACACGAGGGTGACATATCCAGAGAACCTAAATAGATAGAATCTTGCGTTAAATAAAGATAATAGAAATCACTTCTAATTTACAACTACCTGAAGCACAAGAAGGACAGGTATCGACTATTTTTGCTGTGGCAGTACCCGTACTACCAGTAATGTATACCATATGAGCACAAAGAGGATTCATATTAGGATTAACACCTATTAAATTGACATGAGTGATATGGCTTTTTACATTATTCCGTTCAGTATTCTAACCATTTTTCATCTGTATGCTGTTCATTGCCACAACAAATTCTGTGTTGGTGTCTGTTTCACCACAAGACCCTGATCCCACATCGTAAAATGTTCCTATTCCTGCAAATAGCTTCGCCTTGACTAATAAAATATCATTTTTTCCCCGATGGGCGATGGGTGCTGCTGTATGTGAGTGGATGAGTGCGGTAATAAATATTAAATAGACCAATATGTTATGCATTCTGTTTATATGGATATCTGCAGAAGAAGATGTTGTAAAATGAAGTGTCATAAACAGTTGTTTATTTATATGCATGTCATTGTAAAATTAACAATAAGTGTTTGTTGCCTAAACTTACCTTATGATAGTCTTCATTAATTAACCAAGAAATGAGACCCTATGCATTCTTGCTCCTGGTCATTAAAGAAGGTGTTTTCACTTTCATTCTCTATCAAATGATCTTTTATAAACAACAACAACAACAACTATCCAATCACCATATCATAGCACATTCTTATAAGCAGTCTGCACCATTTTGTTTATCACACTTCAATTGTTTATTACACTCCATCTGTTTATTCCTTCATTTAACCCCCTTATATATCCTCAATTTAATTAATGGGTAAATTATTATTATTATTTTATTTTATGAAAGATATGTCATATAATTATAACAGATATACTTATTTTTATACAGATCAGAATGAATTAAAGTGCTTTCCATGCATTCACCAGTACTTCTACTTCCTTCTCTTTACGCACAGCCACTCTAATGAAGGAATTACACTGGTAACCAGGTCGGCCACTTCTGATGGGTACACCGGCAGCACGTGCTAATTCTTCTGCCTTCAATGCTACTGCCTCTGATTTCATGTCTAACCATACCCAACTCAAGAAGGGCTTACCATGGAACTCCCATTTATTGTCTTTACATGCCTTTAATCCAGACAGCTGTTGAATCAAATAAGCTCTCAATCTACTTGTGTTATTCCATGTCTCGTTTAGATAATCAATATCCTTCACTACTTCCTCAACAAACTTTAATGCAGGACCATTGACTGACCAAGGTACCTGAATCTTACGGAGGGCCTCACAGTGTTGGCCTGTTGGACAGATAACTGAACCAATACGGAGACCAGTACAAGACCAGATCTTAGTCCATGAGTGCATAACATGGACCGAGACCTGTTCCTGTTCCCACATGTCCTTGGCGTATTTATGTTCAGATATTAATGAGTCAGATCTGAATTGGGGAGAATGCCATGGTTGCATAGATTCATCTATTTTGAAAGGTGTAAACGATGTGTTATATAATAAATCCTTCCAGCTCCAACTTACCCACAATAACACACCCCCCTTTCTTAACATTATCCTTGATCCATTTCTTGAGAGGTTCAACAGAGAAATAATCACCTGTGGGATTACATGGATTGACAATACAGATCATATCTGCTCTTTCGGGGTTTGAAGGGTCTAAGATCTTGAATCCATTTGTTTCTGCACTTCTCTGGTACTCTCTATACTGGAAGGAAGGAAAAATCAGAAAGGAGAGTAGGATCTTATTACTAGGAATCTCTTCTTTTTTTTACCTGTACATTCCATGGACTTCCCTTCCAAGTAGGGTGTTTGATTCCTTTCTGTTCTGCTGACAAAAGAGCCTTTCTTACCACCAAATCAATCAATTCAGAAGCACCGTTACCCATCAACAGACGAGGATGGTGTTGGGCAGCATCCAAACCCCATAAGAAATGAGCAAGATCTGTCTTGGCGGGTTCTTGGTTGGCAGCGGGATAATGGTGAATACCATTGATCTAAGAAAGACTGAAATGGTTAAATTATATCAAATCAAAAAAATAGGTTTTCACTTACAGCCTCTTTGGCTGCCTCGAGCGCTTTACGAGGTGTACCGAGGTAGTTGGTAGTGACACTGAAGTCTTCTACAAAGTTCTTGATGAAGCTATGTTCTTGACCACCATGAAATGTTTGAGTCTTGGTATCCCATACATTCTTCGCCTGTCCAGATAACATGTTATGTATGTATATGTGTATATATAAAGAGAGAGAGAGAGAGAGAGAAGGAAGGAAGGAAGGGTTTAATTCTATTTTTATATTTTTATTGGGTGGAAAAAAAATGATTTTTTTGGGGGGTGGGCGCATTTCTACGTGGACAGGTAAAAACGAAGAGATGAAGCGGATGTAGAAGTATATTGTCTATTTAATGTGTTCATGTCACACATATTAGAGACCCTTATTGAAATAGAGTTTATGAATTATCTGGCCATTCTGATCCTTCAATCCTTGGAACTCTTTCTCCATTTTGGCCGTATCTAATTCACCAGTCTGGGGAAACACAGCAATGGCTGCTGGTAAGGCTGTCATCAGGGACAGACCGATTAAGCCTAAGAGAAGTAATAAGATAAGCAAACAAGAAGTGGTGTCTATGGATTCATTCAGTTACCGAAATTAAGAGGAGTTATTAATTTGGGATTTGATTTAACCCACTGTGTTTTCTGTAACTGTGCAAGTAAGAGAGGTGGTATGATCAATACAGGCGCATTAGTGAGTACACGGGAGATGGCAACCTTTAGTGTAAGAAAATATTTAGATGGATTGCACTCGATTTCCCCTCAACAAAAAATCTCTTACTTGAGAAACAGCGGACATTCCTGCTTTCTTTGATTTACCCACTGATTCACCCTCCTTTGTGAACACATCAATTCCTTCTCTAATCTCTTTTCCTCTCATCAAAAACACATTGACAGTACCAGCTGCAGCTACAGCAGTAAATGGAACTAGTTTCATACACAAAGACTTGACTCCTGCAGATAGATTTAATCTTGGAACAGTCTGATTCAATCCGACTGCAATTGCACAGGAAGTAGTCACTGCACATAAATACGCCACTAAGATAGGGAGAATCAGTAAAGGGAATGAAGGCAATAAAAGAAACAGCTTACCTCCTGTCTCTTGCACACTCATGGGTGTTGTTTTATTGGCATTGGCTGAATTAAAGGCAACATTGACACTTTGATTAGCCCATTGCCAGAACAGAATACTCTTGATCTGTTTTTTAAAGAGAATTGATTAGATCAGGATCCAAATAAAAAAAGAAAATACAGAGATACTTTACACTGGGATTAGGCATCAACATACCAGCCACTAATACCATGTTTGTGGGTACAAAACATGACATTCGGAAAGGAAGGAGTACAGGTTTTCCTGTATCTGGATGAATAGTCGATTCTACCACTACAAAAAGAGAGATGGATCATCAATCTACTAATTACTCTTTTTTCAATCATCAAATCTTTATTTTACCTTTTTTAGCCTTCCATAACTGTTCAGGATCAACCTGTGAATGCAGTCCTTTATTAGCCAATAAATCCTGACACTTCTCGAGTTCTTTTCTGGATACAAACAGGGTTCTTTTATGACACAACGGATAAGTGCCAAGAAAATAGATATGTTATCCTATTTTACCTGACATCTGTCATATCTATAAAGTGACGGATTCTACCTAAATAGGTATTCTGGGGATAACGAGGTTGACCTATTTTCTGTTTAATACTTAGCTGTTGTGGTTTTTATTTTTTATGTTTACTTAGGTCTGGTGTGGACTCCATTTTTATTTTGCTTAAAGGAAAGAAAGATGGGGTAGCGTGTGAGTAGAATTTAAATAATAGAAAAAGTGTGGAGAATTTGATTGGAACAGCGTAAAAATGACTACATGCGTTTTTTTACAATAGAGAAAATAATATATACACATATTCCTATGTAGAATAAGATAAGAAAAGCTTTTTTTTTATATTTTATTATCAATAATAAACAATAAGTATAAGATTGGGAGAATAAGTGTTCTCTTCCAAGTGAGGGGGGGTTAGAATACATGAATTCAATAAAATGAAATAATGATAGGAGATTATGGGCTTGACAAACTAGAAAATGATGGAAGTAGGGTGTATGTAGTGTTATTTAATGTGTGTGTGTGTGTGTTGTTTGTTTATGAAATTAAAAAGGGGGGAATTTGTGTTGTGTTTGGTAAATGATAGTATATACATACATGCTTTGTATAAAATAGGAGTAAATATATATATATATATATATATATAGAATATGATATGTTTAGAGTCCTACTACACATAATTTACCATTATCATCTAATAGTTTCTTATCCTCTTTTGAATTGATCGGTGCAGATGTAGTGGTGATAGCAGGTGCATTCTTCTTATCAATAATGAGTGCCTCATGATCATCCAATTTAACAAAATCATTATTATCCCAATCAAATGAGTCAAGTCCAAAATCAATGCCATGGGTCGAATCATACCATGATGACTGTACATCCTCGTCCTCCTTATCCTCTTCCTTCAGACTGAATGTATTGGGTTCGCCTTTCAACAGTGTCAGATCAGGTGTACCAAATGTCTCATCCTTGTATCCTTCCTTCAAAGCAGAAGAAAATCCATCATAAACGTGGTCATGGGATTGCGATGATGATGAGAAAAGTGAAGAGGAAGATGAGGCTGGGATGGGTGACTGGTTCTGATTCTGGAAAGGGCTGGGTTGGACTGAAGAGGGGGGTTGGTTGGACTGATTCTGTTCAGAAGATGGTGGCCCATTATGTCTATGATGGGGGGGCTGTCTTTGCATCATATATTGCTGTTGAGGTGACACTCCATTGTTAGGATGCATGTTAGGACGATGTTGTTCTGGGAGGCCTAACATGGAAGACATGTCCTTGAGAACACCATTAGTGAAATACATACGGGACATCATATCATCTCCTCCTGGCTGTTTATGAAGTGAAGACTGCACGTTCATCGGGCTAGCATTATTTGACATCTGATTCTCTTGAGGCATCGATGTTTGTTGTGAGTTATGAAGCTGAGGATAGGACTGGTTGGTCATATCAGGTTTGTTATACACATCCTGGTTTTCCATCATCCCTTGAGAAGATACATTGACCAATCCGGGTATCATGGAAAGACGTCCTGTCATCAGATTGGAATCCTGATTTGCATTTTGTGCAGCAGTCTCTGCTTGGAGAGCAATCTGGTTTTTGGCCTCTTCTATATGCTCATTCAACATAGTCTGGAGCTGCTGTTGATTGGTAGGTGGTGCCTTGTTGGGACCTGTTTGATTAAGCAGCCAGTTATACTGGAGAGCCTTCAAGGGTAGGATATTGGCTATTTGAGGTGGGATACCACTCTCGACAGCAGCTAAAAACAGCTGTTGGGCCTGCTGATGTTGCAATGTCATTCCCACTTTGACAGGCATACCACTCACCATAGGCATCTTGCTTCTATCAAACATTGCATTGTTGATGTACATTGTGTTTGTTTGTGCAGATGAGCCATTCGGTTGAGGTGGAACATTCGACATATCATGTGATTGTGTGGTAGGAAGTGGCTTCTGTGGGATCTGAACCGTAGATGGAGCGGATGTGGATGTCTTCTCTTCTTTCATAGTAGCGTCCTCTGCGGGTTTAGCATTCTTACGATTCAAGGTAGGTGATTCCGAGACAGTATTGGCTCTATTTCCCCTTTGTTTCTTATTGGGAGGAAGTTTCAAATCGATACTCTTTCGTTTGATAGCACATATACCCGGACTATTATTGATTACAGGAGGAGTTCCTTCCTCTTTCACTGGCTTGTCCTTCTGCTGAGAAGCTACCTGTTGCATAGCCACCTGATCCTGGAAGTTCTCAGGGACGGAAGGTGTCTGTTGTGACATTTGCTGCAAAAACTTCTGCTGCTGCACTTGTGTTTGTTGCTGCTGCAATACTTGAGACTGGGCCTGAATCTGTGCGTGCAGATTCCTCTGAGCGTTTAAATGAAATTGCTGTTGACGCATCTGGCTCATAGCCTGTATTTGAGATGGATTGATGACTTGATTAGCAGTTATTCCATGGGGATTCAAGGGATTAAACATCTGAGCAGGATTGGCTTGCTGGTTAAGATGGGTCTGAGCCATGTGAAGAGGAGACAAGCCTAAACCGATAGGTTGTTGTGCTTGAATGGGGTTATTCAGAGCAGCCGAATTCTGATAGGCCGCATTCATCTGTTGCTGTTGCTGCTGCTGTTGCTGCTGCTGTTGCTGCTGCTGTTGCTGCTGAAGACTGAAGGCAGTACGGATACAATGGAAATAGTTATTAAACTGCTCCCTCAACTTCAGTAAGCTATCTACAG
Source organism: Pilobolus umbonatus (assembly GCA_025528865.1). Taxonomy (NCBI): domain Eukaryota; kingdom Fungi; phylum Mucoromycota; class Mucoromycetes; order Mucorales; family Pilobolaceae; genus Pilobolus; species Pilobolus umbonatus. Next base: position 21,315 of record JAIXMH010000070.1, read on the forward strand.
AGATATTGAATTTATTCTGAGGCAGATAGTTCAGCTGATCCTCAAACAGAAACTTCATCAGAATCAGTCGCTTGGTAGCCTCGAGGTTACTTGTGAATGTCAAGAATACAGGTAAGAGTTGATCCAGCTTTTCGTGCATTGGCTTCATTTGTTGCATCAATTCCCTGATAGTGCTCTGATCTTGCTCAGATATGTTCTCAAGGATCTGAGTGCGTCCTGGGATGGGCGAGATACCGGATTAATACAACATAGTATCCCCTTGTGAAAAATATAAACTTACCTCTATTCTGACGGCAGCTTTCAATCAACTGTTTCACAATCATGACCACATTCTTTGGCTGATGAGATAAAGTATTAGGCCCTCCATTCATCAGCATTTGCTGTTGCATGTGATGATTCATTGTGGGTCTTTGAATACCAGTCGCCATTTGATGTTGTTGAGCATTCTGTTGGGGCGGTACAAACTGTTGTTGCACAGACTGCTGAGGTCTAGCTGTGAGGTTATTGTCAAAAAACTGTTGAGCCTGTATCCTCTGCATCAACAGATCATGGTTGGCCATCTGATTATTATGCTGAGGCTGTGATGATGGGTGCATCATATGCTGGTTGAACATTGATTGTTGCAGTCTCTGTTGCTGTTGCTGTTGCTGCTGTTGCACTTGTTGCTGTTGTTGCTGTTGCTGTTGTTGTTGCTGTTGTTGCTGTTGTTGCTGTTGTTGCTGTTGTTGCTGTTGTTGTTGTTGTTGTTGTTGCTGTTGCTGTTGCTGTTGTTGCTGTTGTTGCTGTTGCTGTTGCTGTTGCTGTTGCTGTTGCTGTTGCTGTTGCTGTTGCTGTTGCTGTTGCTGTTGCTGTTGCTGTTGTTGTTGTTGTGCCTGCTGCTGCTGTTGTTGTTGTGCCTGTTGTACCTGTTGTACCTGTTGTACCTGTTGTACCTGTTGTTGCTGCTGTTGCTGCAGATTCACAGAGGTCACAACAGGAGTAGTAACAGAAGCAAGGGAAGCCATACCACCCACATTCAAATTAGAGAAATTGGCCGTGTTTATGTTTTGCAGCATTGGGGAGTCTATGGGCACAGTGCTTCCAGCGGTTACCATGGTAGAAGTACTCATACTGCTTGAAGAGGCAATGGACACAGATGAGTTGATATCATTGTTATTGATGGATGGATTAAAATTACTGTTGTTGTTATTATTTGCATTCGTATTATTGTTCGGCTGCATGGGTTGCTGCCTAAAACTGTTCATATTACTAGACAGTGCATTGAGTGAGTGATTCTTGTTCATATTATTAGCCAATCCCATATTCATCAACTGCTGTTGACTCATATTATTCATGTTCACAGAGTCTAATAGCACCGATTGATTGAACAGCTGTTGCTGTTGCTGTTGCTGTTGTGCCTGTTGCTGCTGTAAATGAGGGGATGCCTGATGAGACTGTTGCTGTGATGCTTGCTGTGATGCTTGCTGTGATGATTGCTGCGGATGTTGCTGTTGCTGTTGGGATGGTTGTGCCTGATGTTGTTGAATCTGCAATTGTCTCTCAAAGAATGATTGTATCTGGTGGGGTGATATACTGGCCATGTTCTGATTAGACGCGTTCATGTTCTGTAGTAGATTGAGTGGTATCTGATTTGGTTGTTGTAGGGGTCTCTGCTGAGACTGTTGCATCAGCTGAGTAGTGTTAGAAAGGGGCATTGTGGTTGCTAGGGATCGTTGGTAAGCCAATAACTGTGCTTGTGTGGAGTTAGCAAGGAATGGCTGTTGCTGTAGATTGAGATGGTTCTGGGGAGAGGATGTCTGCTGTGATCTCTGGAGTAACTGCTGCTGGTAGTTGGGTCGTAATTGATTTTGATGACCGAGCTGAGATGGTTGGTTGATATTTAAAGACATTTGGTAATTTCTCTGCTGAATCTGTTGTTGTTGTTGCTGACGGGGGGAGAGAGTGTTCAACTGTTGATTCATGTTATTCAATCCCTGCATTGGATTCATATCCTCTTTCAAGTGCTGTAGTTTCTTGTTGAAAGAGTTCAGATAGTGACTCTAATCATCAAATAATAATAAAAAAAGGGTAATAAATGAATTAATTTTAATTAAAAATGGGGGCCCTCACATCATGGATAAAAAAGACCTACCTTACTTGTGCAGTTCTGATACAGATTCTCTTCAAAGGTGGTTGCTATGCTATATTGCTCATTATCCGATATATTGGGAGAAACGTGTTTGAGTACCATACTCCTATAAGTCATAGAGAGATTAGGATTATAAATAGAAACAGAACGCGCATCGATATTTAATTATTTGCATATCATGAGATCCATCTATTTATGAAGAGAATAAAAAGAAATAATAATAGAATAGCTTACAGTTGATTCACGCACATAGTCCTTTCTGATGCCAATAGCTCATTCCTCCAGTTATTGCTGGTTGATATATCAGTGGGATACCCTAGATTGAGTTGTCCATTAGGTGATGGTATATTTGAATTCTGCTGATTCATCATAGCCAGAGTATGTATATACTATTGTTATCAACTACAGTTAACTTGATTCCAAGATGACCAATAAATAGGACAGAACAGACAAATAAGAAGAAGAGACGCTGATTGGACAATAAGAAGAGATAAGAAAGTTGTTATCCTCAAGAGAAGAAGGAGAGAAAGAAAGGGAAGGCTAGAGGGTAGAAGGGAAAGAAGAAGAAGAAGGAAAAAAGAGGGATAAAATTGGAATTAAAAAAAATTATTATTATTATTATTATTATTTTTCTTTTTTATTTCTTCACTTATAATAAACAATCGATGGTTATTGCTAAGAGATCAACACTGTGTGTGTGCACAGAAGAGTATGCGCTTATTCCTTTGAGTATATTCGATTCAAATATCAACAACACACTCTCTATCATTGAAATAAATAACTGGCTATTTTTTTATTATTTTCTTTTTTTTTTGATTATCTATAAGCTGATATAATACAATGAAAGACATTCACGTGACTATTCAAGTCAATGAATCATTGGCAGATCTATAATCACCATTGTTACGATCTCGATTCCTTCGTCTATACTGTGTGCTTATCAATGGCATCCTCCTGCTGTCTAGATCAGTGCTGATGTTGAGTGATGATTCCAGTAAGGATATCCATTCTGTCATCTGTTTCTCTGTATGATTCTTCACCAGGAAATGAGGACCATTCTCTATCTTCAATCTCATCACATTTCTGTATTTAACATAGTCCAATGCCTGGGATACTTCTACATTCTGCATGGAATAAGACCATAGTGGTTTCGGGTTCTTCTTGTTGACTGGATTATGTGAATATCCTCGGATAACAGTCCCCTGGAGTACAATGAATATGTATCTAATAAAGAGAGCGAGTGAGTGAGTGATTCATTACTTATTACTATATACACTCACTACTTACTTCCATGATCTGTTCTTGGATTTGATGTTATTCAGACTGTTCTCACACTTCACCAGCATGAACTGCGACTTCTCCACTGTACATTGATATTCTGGCAGTGTTTCCTTTCCTTCTTCTTCCCGTGGAATGACCTGTCTATTGGATACTGAGAGTGGTAGATGATATGCCCATGGATGAGATTCATGGTCATACATGGGTGGTGGTGTGTCTCTTTTGATATCTTCTTCTTCTTCTTCTTCTGATGCAGTATGATGAGTGGATTGACTGTCAATGGATTCCACTCTATTTTTATTTTTATTGAAGTGTAACAGAGACCAGCTACTTTGTTTCCTTCTTAACCATGGAAGTGATACTAGAATGACTGTATTAGTATATAATAATAAAAAGAATCCATCATCACTTACCCAATGGCTCTTGGTTAATATGTTCTCTTGGGGTTAATTGTATACCAATCATATTTGCTTTACGAGGAATATATAGAGGAGTGGTATAAATGGTATAAATAAGGGGGATAAAGAAAAACAATGAATTTTATTTTATAGTTTGAGATATATATACATATGAATGGTTAGATTATGTATTGTATGCTATCAAATACATATAGAGATACTCTACAATATATAAGAAGAAGAAGAAGAAGGAGGAGAAAGAAGGAAAGAATAAGTATTTATATATCTTTTATTATATAATCATTTTGTTCATTGACAACAGTCTACTTTATTAGGATAATTAGATTAAATTGGATACTGGGACCTCCCAACGTTACTATCAAGATGATCACTCTCCACTCTATCTCACTCTCTTAGGCTAATAATAACTTTTTTATTTTTTATCGGCTTCACTGTGCGGTATTTCAATGTGTGCTTACTTCCTCCCCCCCTCCCCTCACTTACCTTTGAATAGATGAATGGGCTGTAGTGATTAGGGATGCAGATATCCCATTCGGATAAATTATTATAGGATCAACAACATCGGTTCATCCAATAAGGATATTGTACACTCTATAAATGGGCAATGCATTATCCAATAAGGACACTGTATATAGATATTTCATTTAATCCCTAAACATAATAATAAATACAAAAATAGACCCAGTTGTCTGCATTCAATTCCTCTTGTTACTCATTAAATTACTTGGACAGGGTATTCCGAGGTTATTAAATGGCATTATCTATATATATATATGAGATATTAGTATAATAGAATGGCATGAATAGTGAATATCCTACTCTATCGGCGATTAGTTGATTCTAACTCTGGGGAATAGACTTATTATGTCATTTTGGTGACCATCCATCTATAGAACAAACACTATGTTTATCATGATAACCGGGTTACTAATGAGTCCTATTTGAACCCCAGAATAAGTGTAAGTAGTTTAGCCGAGAAAGAGAAAATCCTCTCCAAGTCTCTTTGTATGGTAGAAGGTGCATTGATCTCTCTTTCTATTCTCTTCATGTTGAATGGTTCCTGGATGATATTGGATAATAGTGGGCATGGATGATTCATTCTTACTGGTATATCAGGAGAGGTGGATACAGAACTCTATACTCTAATTTATATATAGAAATGGAAAGCGAGGAAAAGAAGCTGAAAAAGGGGAGAGCAATGAACAGAACAGAGATCAACATTGGTGGGATCAGAAGGAGCCGCCCTCGATCATGCCGTATTGATTTGGCCTTTGCCGAGAGACATACAACAGTTTGCACTTAGTGAGAGCACTTCTGATATACTACAACGGAGAAGACCTCGGCAAACTGACTTCTTGCCAAAGCATTGAAGTCTTTTTCCTACCACATTCAGACAAACCTTGTTATATTCTGTCTAGGAAAGTAACAGTATCTTTTGAGAACTGCTTGTGATTGTGGTTGTGGGTGATCCCAGAACTCTCAAACTCTTCTATAACAATCAGTAACAGTGATAACATGTCTGTACTATCATTGACCACTTCACTGTTGGAAAGTTAATAACAATGTGCAGGTACAATATCAAGTGTTTCCATTTATTGGAAGGTGGAGCCATTCATTTGGATGGTTTGGCAAGATAAGGTACAATGCATATTTTTTTGGATTGAATAGTTATCAGATGAATTGAATCTAGAGAACATATAGATAATTGATTATAAAGAAGACGGAGGGATGGTGAGGATGCTGATGACATTGGAGAGTGGTGCATAAGGCTCTTCTTGATACATTTATGCACTATTGGCATGTTTATTTACAACCAATCAGTTTGCCTAGATTTAAGTGAGAATGACAATAGGGAATGGCTCAACGCGTATGTGTGATAAAGAGCCCTCATCATATGAACATTGCAAACAAGAGATTTTATTTAAACTTATAACATCATGATGAATGAGCTGTATCACATGTGTGTCATTGGGGACTAGAGTTGTTTATGACCTGCTTGTTGAAGAAAATGAAGAACATGATGTTTCTACACCTTATTTATGCAGACTGTCACGCCAATTTATATTTAATAAAGAAAACACAGGCTGCGGATGATTCACCAGTGAAACAATCTGCGGATTCATGCTTCTTTCTCTCCAGGCTACTGTTCATATAACAAGCTACAGGGATAAACTCTCGGCAAATACTCCGGTGTACAACCTAGATAAGCAATGTATTCTTTATATGGATTATATCCTCTTACCACAGAATGACAGTATTCATTGCATAGTCTCCTCTTTCTATACAAGTTAGATAAGTATATTCTGATTGGTGTTGTGGATGAACATGGAAAGGAAGATGGGGGGAAAATCCTTATAGAGTAATACAGTGTAAAAATAACAATGTACCACACTCTGTTCAATATATGAAATCTATTATATATTGGAGAGTACTCATTTCTATCTCTCTCTATATATATATTGGAGAGTACTCATTCCTATATATATTGCTGAGCCCATTCCTATTTAATGAAAAAGGGGTCTGCTGATTACTGTAGGAGAGGGACAATATTAAACATAAGCATGAATAAGGACACTATATTCAATATAAGCATATGTGTATACCCATACATACACACATAGATACATTTGTTTTTATTTTATTTCAATTGGGAATGTTTGATTCAATAGGGCCTATAAGGATAATTAGGTTTGTTATGAGACGTATGTCTTCTTAAGGGTGTGAAATTGTTATTGCTTGGAAGGGGAACATTGCTATTAGATGAATGATGGGGTTGATATACAATTGGATGGCTGGGGTGTTTATTATATTTAGTATCAATGGCATTAGTATGTTTACTAAGCACTAACACCCCTATGAACAGATCTCGCTCTCTCTTCTTCTCTTCCACTCTCACCACATAGAGACAGTCAGGAATATGCTGGGTCTTATATAGAGGTATTAGGTAGAAGTCCTTCACTTTGGTCTTATTATGTCCAACCACTGCATATCTTTCACGAGACTCTAGATATTCTAATAGAGTGGCAGAATTAAGCTCATTTTTAGTGATCATCTGCTGAATATGACCGGTGTCTGTCTCATTCTTTGTCATATGCTCCATACTGGCTTCTACTTCAATTAATATAATTTCACGACTAGTAGAATACTGTGTTTGTGTCACATAATTGGTGACCCTGTCAGATGGAATACGTCCCTCAATCCACATCGTAGGCGATAAAACCTCAGTCCACTCCTTCTCACTCAGTAATCGACCTCCGATTTGACGGGCACAGGCATGAAACTCAGACACTTGTGGCATATTAACTCGGCCTTCCCATATACAAGGTAGTTTATCTTCATCTTTCATTTCTTCACCTTTCTCTTCCTCGACAATCTCATTCACATCCACTTCTTCCACTTCAAATGGCTGCTCATCACCCAGTAACTCCTCAACATCCATTGTCACCTTTCTCTTCTTAGTATGCTCATTATCCAGTGATCCACTTGCATATCGTTTACTATTGTCATCATAAGCAGGAATACCAATCCTTGCCAATATATCATCCAGTGGATCCACCATCTTAGCAGGTTGATCTTCTACTGCCTCTACTGCCTCTACTGCCTCTACTGCTCCTACTGCTTCTTCTGGCTGATGATTGGAATGTGTCTCCTCCTCGGTCGATGTCTGATCTGATTTGGACTGTTCAGAGTATGCATTCTGATTAGTATCATTGTCCTTGTTGGGAATCATTATGATATCCCCTTTGTGAGTCTTCTTGATGATAGGCATATTCTCCATCTTTAGTACTGAGTTCTTTATACTCTTCTTTCGTAGTATTTCAGACATCGTCTTGAGTTCAGGATTGGCCATGTCTTCCGATGACATCTTCACAAGTTCAATGGGAGTGAGATCTCCAGTAATTATCCTGATCTGGAACCCCTCATTTGCCTTGTCCTTGAGATTATACAAGAGTGATCTGAATTTACTCTTATATCGTTCTCCACAAGTACGGCGACTCTGATCACTCTTGGCCACATCTCCCAGTTGTTCTAGCATAGTGTTTTCAATGGATCTGGCTAATGAACTTGCTCTCTCTTCCACAGTCATCTTGTCCTCATCATCATCAAACATCTGCGGACTCTTCTCGAGAGCATAGCGTATGATAGACTGTAGGATAGATGTCATGTTCTTGATTACATTACGACGCACTGGATTCTCTTCTTCTGTCATTTGACTGGGGGACATGGGTGTCTCTGATGTTTCTGAAGTAGTCATTTCACCCTCATTGTCTGAGTCTTCTTCATCCAATTCCTCCTCCTTCACTTCTTCATCCTCCTTATCCTCCTCTTCGTCGTCGTCTTCTACGTTATCGACTTGTTTGGTATCTATAGTGGGGGCACTTGAACCAGACTGTGATCTCATACGGGATCTCCTGGTGATCCGGGGTTTACTGAGAGTGTGAGGGATTTCATAGATATCATCCTCAGCTGATATCTCCACTTTAGGGGTTTTCGTCTTCGGAGGTTCTGGAGTCCTTTGTTTATCCTTGTGGGCACATACATCGCTGCAATAGGAATCAGCCTTTGTTCTGTTCTTACATCCTTCATACAGACATTGTGACTGTTTAGTTCCTCTTGTGACCCTAGAGGTCTTCTAAAGAATACACTAAGTTACATAGCAATATGTTTGTGATTCAATCACTTACCTTGATCACTTCTTTGGGTGCTTCCTTTGCTTCTTCTGTTGTGGTTTCTGTTACAATATGAAAGAGAATCAAAAGAAAGAAGGGATTAATATCAACTTGTTTGTTTATTGATAATCAAAATAATAAAAGGGCTTAATATATAAACACACACGACACACACATATACACTCACTCATCTCTTAATGACCTGTCATCTCTGACTGAAATTACTATAGATAACTACTTATATACTATTGACAAATGGGAATGATACACACTAATATTAACTTATATGTTCTTCTATAACACTTTTATTGCATTAAAATAGAAGACGATGAATGTATATGTGTGTATACAATAATATAAGGTAGATAGACTAGACAATGAATATGATCCCTTACCTTCTTTACACTGTTTGCATACCCAGTCAATATCTTCTTCATTATCAGGGTCAAATTCGACACAAGAACAATGGAACCTAGTGTTATATATTAGTTATGATAATGAAATATATTTGATTACAAATATATTACCAGTTCTCACACCTATCACACTGTACCATGGGTTTACCACCATAGGGTTGTTGACAGATACAATAGAGTTTCCTGCTTCTAGGCTGTTTAGGCTTCTTCTTTACTTCAACAACAGTTGACTGCGGTATACTATTCGTACGCGTCTTGGATCGTGTCACACGCTTCTCTTCCATCTCCTTAGGTGGTTGTAATAGACTATTGGGGGCTATGAAGTGACTCAATAGCATATCATTCCCACCTATTCCAGTCATATCCATCCCTCCATTCTGCTGTAGTATATTCCATGTACTATTATCATTTACATCGTTGGTACTAAATATATAAGAGTGATTATCATTCACTAACATATTACAGATATCATTGGTATGAGTGTCAGTATTAGTAGCAGAATGCCACTCTAATTCCTCAGGCTGTGTATTAGTCAGTTCTTCAGTTGCTAGCAGATTGGTCTCATTTTGATCCTGCAGGTTAAGATATTCGTCTATGTTATGTAAGTCCATGATGTTATAAAGAAAGAGGGTGAAGAAGAGGAAAAGAGGAAAAAGGAAGAAAAAAAAATATAATGGGTTGTGTGACTGCTCTTATGAAATACTGGTTTTTGCAATGATTTTGGAAAAGAATAATAAAAAAATTGGGATTCAGCTATAATATACATTCATTCTCACTCTGTCTATTCGCATTAATATAATTTAGAGTACCCATATTTATTATTTGCTCAGTGCTAATATGATGGTTGCATATTCATAGCATTGTATATTCTTTTTCCCTGAAAATAACAATAGAACATCCACTGTCTGTGTCAAGTACCCCTTCATGTATATATAGGATAGATGTGTTTATCCCTGATGTTAATAGGCCCATATTTCATTATTAATATAAGCTATTGTTCAAATAATCTATCAATGTGACACTCGTAATCTGATGGTGTGGACTTTCTATAGCACTGGTTAGAAGTAATAGGAGAGTAATATCTCAGTCAATAAGCTATACATTATGACAGGCATTGATGCTATTCCTTATATGAAATAGAGGGCCTCATTGACTCGATGTCATATGTCATCCCCCTATCTATTGCTTTGAATTTTATGATCGATGCCAATGAAATGTTCTTTAGAGTTGTATCTGATGCATGTACTAGTATACATACAGCATTTAATGTGGCAGGATGGGTGTATTGAGATATATGACTCTAGTTGCTACATGTATTCTATTCTGATATTAGGCTCAAATCGATAAATAGATTAGTCACTTGAGAGATGTATATGCATATGCATCTTATATCTGTGTATGGTTATTACATCATATGAAAGATGTCTCCTTAAACCTAATGGATAGCCAAACAAATACTAGTTACACTACAAAATTAGTGAATATATACCTATCTTCAGGCTTATAGTCATTGTTATCTTGCTTGATGTATGGCCAAGGAACTATCTGGGTTGGAAATATGGAGTAAGAGACGGATAAAGGTATTTATTCAATATATGCTGATCACACTCTCTCTGTAATGCGTGAATATGATAGCATCCTCGCTATATTTTTTATCTATAAATAATACCTGCAGGTAAGCATGCATCTATATACAACGGTTGATTGGTTCAAGATATCTGACACATCTAAAGAAGTGAGGCGTATGCAAGAATTTGTGGAACTGGAAAGGATCCAAGTAGCCTCTTTCAACTGTATCTTCCTATAGCCATTCCTATGTCTTTGTTCTAATTAGATGATAAGTGATATTATAGTTGGAAAAGTAATCCATATCATAAAGTGCTGCTTCGGATGAAATGGAGTGGTGAAGGGTTTCATAGTCTAGTTATAAAATGTCATGTGTAATGAGAGTATCCAAGAAACAAATAGAGTTATCAGTCAAGTGAGGGTAGAAGACGGAAATAACTTGAAAATAGATATGCCATCAAAGGGAACAAGGCAGAGAGAACCAGTCAAATCATTCAGGAGTCAGAGAAAAAGTTATAAATTGACGATAATTTTACATTTCCCTTCTTCATTTCTCTTTATCTACTCTACAATCTATTCTATTCCTAATGCTTATACACAATCAGCACTCCAAACCAAATAGTCACCCAATCACTATAAAAAAACACTTCACTATCAATACCTCTCCTCAATACTATATCACTGTCACCATACACAATCAATGCTATCTCCACCATGAACATCCAATAACAATGAATATCATACACATCTATAGACATAAGCAGGTACCTTGCTTCAAAGCCCTTTGTAGTAAACTGTTATACTAATCCTTTTAATACATATATGTATATCATAGTCTCTCTCTGTACTCAAGCCAGGTTTCATCTCCTGTTCCATAACTTGTACTTTATCTTATACCAATTGTAACCCCATATATTAAACACTTTTATACATTATACACTTGTACACATATACATTTACACACATATACATTTACACACATATACATTTACACACATATACATTTACACACATATACATTTACACACATATACACACACTCTATTATCTCTATCAATCATTGTATCTCTGATATTGCGCGCTTGCCTATACGTGCTTAGTTAAATGGACTGATGATCTGCTGGCGCCTGTAAATCTAACGAAAATCGTGAAGCCAAAAGTAGAATGAGGTACACCCATTCTCACTAGTAGGCGGGGGTATTCTACGCTGTGAGGAGCCTTCCATCAGACCGAAAATTAATTAGTTTGGTTAGTCGGACAGTGAACAGAACTCCTTTTAGGACCCTCTGTTTAGGTTTGCAAAATAGGCATAATGCTCAATATCAATCTTTTGTATATGGAATAATAAAAATAAAAGTCTTTATCTCTCTTTAACCACCATAATAAATAATACCAAAGTGCTTTCTCTCCTAAATTAGCCATGTATCACTACTATTCCATATAGTGTAATGACTGCAATGTGGCTCTTACCCCTTATGCCAAGAAGTGAATAACAGACACACCATCCAAGTAACTGAATCTAACCAGTAGTCAAGTTGGTGATGAGGTCTCTATATCATAGTAGAAATACATGTAATATCTGTCATATATCAACAGTCATTGAAGGGTAACAATGAGTTTGAATCCTCCTTTAAATGGGGACATTATTCTCGGATTGAGTCTTCCCCTTTATGCTCCCCAAGTTTCAATATGTTTACCAATGGTTACGCTATGAGTGGCTATTACACAAATCGATCTGAACTGGTACATCTCTCCAAGTTGAAAAGAAACAAAGGGTCATCTATAAGACTATAACCACTCACACCTTATACACGTATGTATTCACACAGTAATTTGGTCAGAGTATCTCGATATGATCTTTAATTAGCAAAATGCACTGTGCCATATGTCAATCAGCAAGACTCCTATGATCATAAAGACTATTTCCTAGTCACATGTTACATCTATTATAGAATGAATTGGCAGAGAAGTACTTCAATTTGATATATGATGAGAAACTGGTTCCTGATGATTCTCAGTATCTAACTACTGAATGGGTGCTATTTCCATAATAAACCAAAGATCATCTCATACTGTTTATTCATATTAAAGGACAATTGGATTTAATATCATCTATTTATTGGTTTATATATATTATCCTTCTTGTACTCCTCTGTGTGATCTAATGATGTTATATCTTCCTATTGTTGATCCAAGAAGAAATCAGATATGTGTGTTGTATGTGGTCATGGTAAATGAAAATATAAAGTATACAGGCTCTCTCAGATGAAAGCTATTGTATGACATGTTCATTGGGACATGTGAAGGAAAGAGGATGTGTTGGCCAGTTTAGGAAGAAGTATACACAATAGAAAAGAGAATTAACAGGATAGATTCATGAGAATGAGTATGGTTTATTTAAGTCAATTTTATAAGAACTTACTTATCATTCGAAAGAGGAAGAAAAGACCTTTTTGGTGTAAACATGAGGCTCTTCTCCCTGATAATATATGCTCAAACCCTTAATTAAATGTTGCTGAATCTATGTACAACTCTTAAAATTCAAGAAATAAATGTGAATTATTACATAATATTAGTTGCGGTTAGGAGAACAAATTTCCTTCTATAGGTAAGATCGATGTTTGACCCTGAATAAATATGGTTTTATAGCTGTCCTGAATTCAGATTGTATAGAAAAGTCAACCCAGTGTTCTCATATATTGATAATAAGAAGAGCTGTTACTTGAGATTACTCCTACTATTGACTGCTTGGAAGAGAACAAGAGATAAGATTGCGATATTCTTGGTAAACTTATGATTATTTGTTGTGGATACTTAAGATAATAGCTCATATAATGATGATGATATATCACATTGGAATAGCACAGCTTAAGATCAATATATTATTCCCATAAGTTCAATCGAATTACTTTATTGAATATTGAATAGTATAGTCTATTGTACATACTATCTATCTATTGAGCAATGTAGACGTACTTACCTGACATCACATATAAGAATCATTCTCATTGGTCGAAGCATCCATTGCTCTTCCTGCTAGATGAGATCTACTGTGGTTGAGATGGAGATAGATCTCCGAAGAAGACCTACTGTCATTGGATGATTACTTCCCCCATATTGTTGTATTACTAATATAGAAATAGATCTGAGATAAGCTCACAGGAAGATAGAGATGAAGCTGTCAGATACATCACTAGTAGATATTAATGAATAATCACTGTGTATTTATATCATGAGTCGATTGTTGATCGCTTGCTTTTACCCGTCCATATTTTAGTATTAATACCCTTACCCATTAGACATTAGAATCGTTATCTTATTTTCTGATAATAAAGGATATACAAGTTCTAACAGTATTCCTTTAGTATTTCGTTCTTATATTTCGTTTTTAAAACATTATTGGAGATGGTGAGGGGTTGTTCTGCTTGGAAAGAAGAGTATGTGTCTTTGCCATCCACATTTACTACTACTACTTGTATCATTACTCAAGGTAAGTATGATTCATGCTATAATATAATATATGCATATTTCTAATTGACACCTAGGACATATGTTCTGTATGAATAACTATTGGTTGTGCTACTTCATGGTATTGTATAACAATGTGAGATAACATTAGATGCCTATGCATACAGTATGATAACCAAGGTAAATACTTTTTAGTCTTGAGGGTACAGTCTATGTCGAAGATATTTAAGATTAGATCAGTTGATTTAATAAAGATATAGATATCAGAGATCATACTTGTATTACACAATTGACATAACTTGAATAACTGACATGTTCCTATATCAGGCAGTTGTACTTTATTTATATGTATACTTGACAATAGATTTTAGTATGACCTATTGCTGTTTATATATTCTGCATTCTAAATTCTATTAAGAATACACTACACTTACCACTCACATTACCCATTGGTTTATTGATCGATTCAATCATGGTCTAGTATTTGTTGTATCAGAATCTATCCATCACATCTGTAGTTATATCTCGACTGTCATACAATGATCTTAATTGTATTTCCTAAATCGACAATCTCATATTCATACCAGTGTCTATTGAGTACATAAACTCATAAGGAAATATTTGGAAGTCAATGCAATTAGTATATTGATCCGTTCAATATAAGCTACTTTCATACCGATTCAGTAATGATCAATACCTTAAATCCTCTAATACATCTTCCCAATGAATACTTCTTTAAACACGACATGCAGAGTAAGAAGAGTATCCAATAGATGAACTACGATTCATTAGAAGACTTCTATGTATTCATCTCAGATCAGATCATTACTCATGGTCTCATCCCATATTCTTCCTGATTGACACTTGATAGGTTGCTCCCCTGTATTGACATCCGTCATTGGATCATGTCAATTCATACACTCATGTATGTTCAAGATCCATTCTCCATATAACTTTTTAATATAAATACTCTCTCATCCATTTTGTAATAATAAAGGGCATCCATCTTTCTTTCGGTCTGATTCACTTATCTGTCTCCTTCACACTTTTTTATTTTTTGAAGTTGAATATACTCATATATTCATCAGTATTGATCCTTTATCCACATAGCACATTCTTCCTGGTTAATTATCCTCAAGTATCCCTCGCCATCCGATTCGTGGATGAATGTCAACTCTATGACAAGTCCAATAGCATAATCCAACAATCACGGAACAATCAAGAGAATAGAGAAATGGTCACTGACAGCTATCATCATTCGTCGTCAATAGATCAAGGTCACCTACCTCTATTGTTATTCGTCCTCTATTGATCATGGTCATGGTCAATCTAACTAATATAAATAGCCCATCCGTTCTCGTCGAGTTTGGAGATTCATCTTATTCTTATATTATATTCATTATGTGAATTTATGTGCAGTTAAATTCAAAGGATGTCAAAAAGTAGGCAGCGAGAGTATATCAAAATTGATTATAATCTTTATTCCTTATCAAAATACCAAGATCCCTTGTTCTTCAGTCATATTCTAACTATATACACTACTGAGCCACTATATAAGAACATTGGTATACTGAGATTCAATATTGAGATTGACAAGTAACCAGATGATATCCTATTAGTGCTTCACATTATAATAAATCTTGACAAAGTTTTTACAGTATTTCTATTCTGTTCTTTCTTGCGCTAAACGATGGTCTTTGAATACAAACTCGTGTAAATATGTCTAGCATGACTGATATGCATTTGTATCCTATTTCTGATGCAGGCAGCTCAGGCAAGTCCATTACCCAATGATCACCAGGTAGATGAGCATAAACAGGTGTTAATATATGGTGAGCCTTTTTAGTTATGTTATGCATTGGCACTTCACACATGATTTAACCAGCTCAATACGTCTATTTTTCCAATGTAATCTATCTATGTGTAAAGATTGAATGATGTGCTCTGCTCCATAGTGACTTGATAGATGTGCTCTTGATTATTCTTTTCTTTCTATTTCTTTGAAGTCATGTAATCTCCTATGAAGATTATGCTGGAATTTATTAGCCTTCTTTTTCCTGGCTTTTTTTAGCACCTTCTTTACCTGTATGATACTTATACTGTTTAATCCTACCAAGCTTATAGGACAAGCTCCCCTCGCAGCTTTCAATCAAGAGAAAAAAGGGGAAGAGACGGTCGGGTAATTTGTTATCTAGACCTTCCAAGTGAATTATATCAAAGATGTAATCCAACAGAGTATCGAGCAGGTTATTCATCTTAAGGTTAGTATATTCTGAGTATGCAAATAAGTGAGTGTCTTATGGTCAGTGTATAAAGCCAAGTGAACTTATGGAATCTCTTCACACATATAATGGCTAATAGTCCCCTCCTAGTTGTGCTGTAGTTACGTTCAGACACAATGAGAGATTGTACCCTGAATCCAATGTGCTTAATAGCTGTGCTGGTACTTATTAACTTGTTATTTTCAGATTCAACAGTGTCCTGTTTTGTTGTTTTATACTCCTGGTAAAAAACAGCAGCATTGCAATAATTGGATACATCTGTGACAACACTAAATAGGTTGCTTAATCAGCATTTGACAGCAGCATTTTCTTTATAGTCAGTGTTCTTTTTTCCAGTGTATAAACAAAGAGTAAATGTTATATCTTATTGATTTTATGGCATGGTATATATTATGAATATTATGCCTAGTAATAAAGTATGGCATGGATGAAGAAAAGAACATCATATACTGGGCTGATCATAATATCATGCACATAGAGTAACATATTCAGTAATCACACTGTGTTAGTCAATATGGTTAATAGATAGATATGCACACATACATTAATACTAAAGTGGTAAGAGGCATGCACTAAGATTGAAAAGCCTAAATTGACCGATATCTGACCTGGCTTTCATTCATGCCACTGAGAAAGTTCATACATTGATGAGAAAGAGCTTATTAGTGATACGAAATCTGGGTAGGAATAATTGCACTACACCCAGCCAATAAATAGTTGACAGATGAATGCAGTGGTGATATATTGCCTAAATAGTGCTTTCCAATAGTCCCACAATACTCTCTCTAAATAGGGATGTACAAGCAAAACGATATTACACCATAAGAAAAGAATAACAAACAAGTAGCAGATGATCGGGAATTCAAATGATCCCTTCACAAAATAAATATTTAATATCCACAATTCTTTCCCCTTTCCTCATCTAATCTACTTTATTTAATATGCCCGCAGACGACCCCTACTCTATTGTAGGCGAATACTTATCAAAACAATCACCTAATGCACTCATTGTTGTTTTATGCGTATTAATCTCTTTCACTATCTTTGTGTGGCTGAATAAAAGTCTGCAGAGTAAGTCATATCATGGGAGTACAGGCTAGTTATATATACTCATACACTCTATTTAGCACCTAAACCAGCTACCACCACAGCTTCCACTAATAAAACCACAGATACTAAAGGTATGTGATTATCATTAAGATCTAGTCTTACAGGATTATTGATACTTTGAAACTATAGAAAAAAAAGCAGAATAGATTTGTTATGGTTTCAATCCAGATAGTCGTTATCCTCTTTGTATTACTAAGAAATAGATTTTATGTTGAATGACTATAGAATATTGTTGGCATAGTGTAAGTGATGGATATACTGTTCATTGGCTGTTATTGTTTCTTTTTGGTGTGTTAACTGCATTTTTAATGTAAGAGTGATGAGGGTTGTTTTCTTATTAGATGGAATAGATAGAGCCAGTTATTACAATTAAATTAGACACTTTCTGTTCTTACTGTTGTTCTTCATCTCTTTCTTTCTTTTTTTCACCAATGCACTACCCAGTATGAAGCATAGATATTTAGAACGATTATTTAAACTTATTACAGTCATTGAATGGAAAAATGGCTGTATGGATATTGAGTTTGGGAATATCTTGAACATTGCTTATGAGCACATGTCATAGTACAAATTATATGTGCAATTAGAAAAAAAGCAATACTTTATTGCTCACTTTACTGAAAATATTGGTCGCTTTTCCTGAAGCTCAATTGGTCACTTTACACCATGGGAAAAATATCTTGATTTATTTCCTATTTTAGATACTGCATTCTCTTTCTTCATGTTCTGTGTTCAGACAATTTTTATTTTTTCCATGACATGTAGATCTTGTTGAGTTCTGTCATGGAAGGGACAGTAATGGCATAGCCTATTATGTGTTTAACTTCTATGGTGACGGTAGAAGTTGTGTTAGGAAGGAGGTCGAAGTAGAAGGGAGGAAAGGAAGGTGTAACGAGGGGAAGGGGTTGGATGACTGCAATGAAGATGGTGTTGTCTACTGCATACATATTCATCAGATTTCCTACACTGATGAACACCACCATCTTCATATACAACATGTTTGTTGTTGTTCTTCATTGTGCTTTCATTTATTGTCGAGAAGAATAGTGCAGGGCACTTTCACCACTGCAATATTCTCCCAGAAGAACCATGTCTCTTTTCTCTCTGGGTACAGCACGACTCAATTTGGGCACAGCACAATCATCACTATTACCAGAAGACCATCTTCTTCTCTTCTCCTGGAACATTTTGGCTATAACGTTGGCCGAGTTCTTGCCAGCCATAGATCTGGACAGAATCCTACTCTTGACCTGCCCAACAGTTCTTTCAAGTGGGCTTGGGCTTATCAACCTCAGAGGATCAAGTGCCCTTATCACTAATGATAAATGTGACAGAAGGTGCTGGTTTATCGTGAATACTTTGGGAGATGCATGCCTGAGCATCACATCATATCATGAATTCACTAACCTATATAAAAGATAAGTACAATTTCTTAGGACATACAATTGCTATCTATTATTTACCCTTTCATCTCAATCATCTCATCATTCGTGATATTGAACTGTTGGGTGATCTCACATATGCGAGCCAACTGCTTCAGGGTGGCATATACTTCCACACCCTCACAGTTAATATATTTATCAGCCATTGTATTCATAACTTTTCTCTTTCTTTCACATTGCAAGAACAATCTCGGTACTTAACATTCAAGACTGTACTCATCCTTACCTACTTACTCTAACACCCTTTATTATAATAGCTCACACACTACAATATCACTTATTAACTGTAAGTACTTATTATTATATAAGATTATGTAGCTCATTTTATTATCGTAGAGGACAAAGAGACTCCACAGAGATATAATTAATATCCGTTGAGGTTGATTTCTGTTCCATGGGGATAAACATCCAATTAATCCTGGATGCCATGAAGAAGATGAACGAGGAAATGCTACCTTGAAAGAAATGGTAAGTGAGACAAAGGAGGATATGATGATCGTGAAGGAGAAGATGGTGGTTTTGGAGGAGAAACTCGACAGCCGCGAGACTACGATGGCACCCATCCCATACGTGGATAGTCTCATTCGTCCCCCCGTTACTGTTGGTCTTCTCAAGGCATCAAATTGGAAGGCGTTCTTGATGAATTCATCTATTTTCCCAGGTGAGTCCCACATGACCAAGGTGCCCGCCTTCCTGAATAAAAGTAAGACCATCTTCAAGAATGTATGCGATGCATACATGGAGATGCCGGATTATTCTGGAAAGTCCTGGGGGATCTCACATCTACTCAAAAAGCAGCAATGAGGAGGATGGCTTGTGATGAATTGCTGGAGCAAAGTCCTGAGCTTGCGATTATCCAATCCTACCAGGACTTGTGGCCCCTTTCTGCTGCCATCCAGCCAAGGTGGATTAACAGCATCCACTACAAGAGGCTAAGAATGTAAGTTTTTATATATCAATCTTCTTATATTCAATGCTAATTACTTCTTTATTTATAGTGCTGCTGATGCCGAGAAGTTTAAGCTCGCTGAACTTCGAAGACAGGCAGCAGTTGTAGATCCTTCTTCCAGTGATTCTCAACAGTTTATAATGTTGATAAATAAAATATTTCATTCTTTTTAAACAATAACCAATGTATTCTTATATAAATATAATGTGTGGTTCTTCTATTTATTGTACAATAAAGAATAATGACTATTGATAAATGTGTTCTACATTAATCCTATCTGAAAATACTTTTTAGGTGTATCAATATCGGAAAACGGTTTTAAATTGGGTTTATATTGGTAAGATATTATTTAAGATTGGAATAGATGGTTAAGATATCTTATTTAAGATATATTTTTCCCGTGGTGTATACACGATCGATTTATTTTAAGAGTGATCAATTGAGCTTCAGAAAAGTGATCAAATGAGGTTCGAAAAAGTGACCAATTGAGCTTCAGGAAAAGCGACCAATATTTTCAGTAAAGTGAGCAATTGACAGTGGAAGCACTGTATACAGTACAGTATATTCCTATTAGTGTGTAAGCAGATCTAATCCACTATACACCTTTTCATATACTGTAAACACAATACCACCAGAGAACTAGATTGGAATATGTTAGTGACTATTGATTATTATCCACCCACCATATTACTTACAATGAGTCTAGTCAGTCTAGGAGTGGTTCCCTTCCATAGAGAGAATATACCATCTTGCTTGAATAGTTTTATTAGACAGTCGAGTGAGTTTCTGTATAATGTTCTGGCCTCTAATCCTTGCATACGTGTCTTGACTACATCGAGTGGCATAGTGGTGTAAACAGTAACAATACCCGCCATTGCACCTGCTGCAAATGTATGTGCAGAAGGTAATGGTTCATCTCCTTTACCTCGGAATGTCAGTAATGCACTCTTGAAATAAGAATAGGATGTGAATCTGATAGCACTATTAGCACCTTGACGAGCCACTACAGGCCCCAATCCTCTGTAGATTCCACCTATTCCCTCTTCTGCAATAATTGTCTTTGTACCATGCATCAATCCCTTATACCTGGGTGACAGGCTATTTTTGTCATCAATCATCTTTGTCTTTATAGTCTCTGAAGGGGTCACCACTAGTATGGCTTCTGTCATTCCAGCACCCAGTCCAGCCAACATACTTCTCATACCTGATAACTTCCCATCTTTATCTCTAAGTGTATTGGCTATTTGATCATAAGTCAGGAAACGGACACCTGCTTTGGCAGCGTTGCCTATGGCAAGAGCAGATACACCTGTATAGATGGCACCCAATCCATGGTTTTTTACTGTTTTGAGTAGACAGTCAACAGGTCCCTTGAATTTGATTTCACCTGCTTGGAGTTTACCACCTGCTTGGAGCTGAAGACGAGTCTTGACATATTCTGTTGGATAAGTGGCGATACCTTCTATTCCTCCAGCTAGTGTACCAGATAGAAGTGATAATACAGGGTCTTTTGATTTGACGTTGTTCTTTTTATTTGACATCGATAAAGGTATAGAGGAAGAGTGATGGGGTAAAGGGCGATGAGTGATAAGTAAACATGTTCAAGATAAATGAATTCAGCATCTCATCTGCATTGCCTTTTATGGTAATCCTATCTAAATCCCAAAAGCAGTAACCATCTCCAACACAAGTGACAGTTCGTGGTGGCTTATCTTTTATATCCCCTTTCACCTTATCCATATTCTACTGACTCTGATACCTAATACATGATGGATTCTACATGAATTGTTCACACTGTCATATGGATTGTTCCCACTGTCATATGCATGGTACCCACTGTCATATGGATTCTTCCACACATGTCCGGTTGCTTCTCCTCGGTTACCAGGACATTATATTTGACATCTGTCCCTCTTCCCGGAGATTGAAGATGTACTAAGGAGTAACATACCAGGTATCTTCTTCTATCATCCTTACCAAACAACCGCAGTTACTGATTGTTCATTAGGGTTCAGATCCAATGAAATGCCAATGAAAAGCCTCCCCCTAATTTTTTTTTCTTTTCTTTTTTTTCGTTATTTAGACACAGTTCTTATCCCTCTTTTTTTCTCTCCTTTTTATTCCCTTTAAACAATAAATGTCATTAGCTGACTGTAAGTGCCATTTGTTACATTGTATGACTCACTATGAATATTAATTTTTAATTTTTTTAATTTTATCCAGTATCTGGTCAATTCAAGTAAATATTCACACACAATAAACAATCTATTTCACCCAATAATAACCCACGTTTACTAGTTTCCCTAAGGAAGAGGAGAAGATTCTCCAGTTCTGGAAAGAGATTGATGCCTTCAATAGATCATTGGAATTAAACAAAGATAAGCCTGTGTTTGCCTTCTTTGATGGACCCCCTTTTGCTACTGGTCTTCCTCACTATGGCCATTTATTAGCAGGTACCATCAAGGATATTGTGACCCGTTATGCTCATAACACTGGTCACTCTGTTGAACGTCGTTTTGGATGGGATACTCATGGTCTTCCTGTTGAATATGAGATTGATAAAAAGTTGAATATCAAGGGTAAGGATGATGTACTCAAGATGGGTATCGATAAGTACAATGCTGAATGTAGAGCTATTGTCATGAGATATGCTGGTGAATGGCGTAAGACTGTTGAACGTATGGCCCGTTGGATTGATTTCGACAATGATTATAAGACATTAAACCCCACTTTCATGGAGACTGTGTGGTGGGTATTCAAGCAGTTATTTGATAAAGATCAAGTGTACCGTGGACAAAGAGTAAAGTAATCCACTATGGGATGGAAACATAAGAAAACAGCATTCATTATTATTATTCTTTTAGGTCATGCCTTATTCTACTGCCTGTCATACTCCTCTCTCCAACTTCGAGTCTTCTCAAAACTACAAAGATGTGAATGACCCTGCAAGTAAATCATCAATGAATTGATATATAAGCCCTTTTTTTTTATTTATTCATTGACTCTTTATTCCTTGTAGTTGTTGTTGGATTTCCCTTAGTGAGCGACCCTAAGACTCAAGTATTGACCTGGACTACCACACCTTGGACACTTCCCTCCAACATGGGTGTCTGTGTTCACCCTAAATTCGAATACATCAAAATTCTCGATCAAGCATCAGGCAACCAATACATTCTTATGGAAAAACGCCTTTCTATTCTCTACAAGGACCCTAAGAAGGCCAAGTTCACCATTCTTCAGAAATACATCGGTGCTGACATGAAAGGTTGGGAATTAGTACCTATGTTCGATCATTACTACAATGAATTCAAGGGAAAGGCATTCAAGATCATGGTCGATACTTATGTCACTGATGATTCGGGTACTGGTATTGTCCAGAATGCTCCTGCTTTCGGTGAGGACGATTACCGTGTATGTGTAGCTCATGGTGCTATCACTGCTGATGGTCACTTGCCCTGTCCTATTGATGATTCTGGTAACTTCACCAAGGAAATCCCTGAATATGCTGGCATGTACATCAAGGTAACCAAAAAAAAGGATGGCCCTATCTTTTGTACTTTATTGATTTGCTTTTGTAGGATGCCGATAAAATCATTCAAAAAGATATCAAGGCTAAAGGACGTATGATCGTTCAATCTCAATTCAAGCATAGTTATCCTTTCTGTTGGAGATCTGATACACCTTTGATCTATAAGGCTGTACCTGCTTGGTTTGTTCGTGTTGCCCCTGTGATCGACAGGATCTTAGCCTGTAACGACCAGATGAGATGGGTTCCTGCTTTTGTCCAAGAGAAGCGTTTTGCCAACTGGATTGCCAATGCTCGAGACTGGAACATATCTCGTAACCGTTACTGGGGTACTCCTTTACCTATCTGGGTTAGTTCAGACTATGAAGAAGTGATTTGTGTTGGATCCATTGCGGAATTAGAGAAGTTGAGTGGCGTCTCTCCCATCACTGATCTTCATCGTGAGAACATCGACCATATCACTATTCCCTCCAAACGAGGCAAAGGTGTCCTTCGTCGTGTTGAGGAAGTTTTCGATTGTTGGTTCGAGTCTGGATCTATGCCTTACGCTCAACAACATTATCCTTTTGAAAACAAGGAGAAGTTGATGAACGCCTTCCCTGCTGATTTCATTTCTGAGGGTATTGATCAGACCCGTGGTTGGTTCTATACTTTATTGGTCTTGTCCACCCATCTCTTTGATAAGCCTCCTGCTAAGAATGTCATTGTCTCTGGTCTTGTCTTGGCTGCGGATGGTAAGAAGATGAGTAAGCGTCTCAAGAACTACCCTGAACCCGGAATCGTCATTGACAAATTTGGTTCTGATGCTTTGAGATTGTATCTCATCAATTCTCCTGTTGTACGTGCTGAAACCTTGAAGTTCAAGGAAGAAGGTGTGAAGGATGTGATCTCAAGAGTGTTCTTACCTTGGTACAATGCCTATAAATTCTTTATTACACAAACAGCTGTGTTGAAGAAGGACTACAAGTATGATTTCCAGTATGACTTACATATCAAGAAATCAGACAACGTGATGGATCGTTGGGTCTTGGCCTCTTGTCAGTCCCTTATTCAGTTTGTTCGTGAAGAGATGTCAGCCTACAGACTCTATACTGTTGTTCCTCGCTTATTGGGAATGATCGATACTCTCACTAACTGGTACGTTCGTTTCAACCGTAAGAGATTGAAGGGTGAGAATGGACTGGATGATGCTAAATTAGCCATGAACACTCTTTATGAAGTACTCTTCACATTGTGTCAAACCATGGCTCCTTTCACTCCTTTCTTGACTGAAAACATGTACCAAGGTCTCAAGAACTTCGCACCCAAGAATGCTGCTATCAAAGATGACCGTTCCATTCACTTCTTGGAGTTCCCCAAGGTCCGTGAAGAATACTTTGACCCTGAAATCGAACGTGCTGTCGGACGCATGCAGTCTGTTATTGAGTTGGGACGTACTATTCGTGAACGCTCCAATAAGTCTCTCAAGACTCCTTTGAAGGAATTAGTGGTTATCCACAGTGATCCCCAATACCATGCTGATGTCAAGGCTCTTGAAGGCTACATCACAGAGGAATTAAATGTGAGAAATATTGTTATCACCGATAAAGAAGAGAAGTATGGTGTCAAATACAAGGCTGAGGCAGACTGGAAGGTCTTGGGTCAGAAGTTGAAGAAGGATGCCATGAAGGTGAAGAAGGGTCTTCCTGATATCACCAGTGACCAAATCAGAGAATTTGTCAAGACAAAGACACTTGTTGTCGCTGGTATCAAGGTGACTGATGAAGACTTGAATGTGATCCGTTACTTCGAATCTTCTGACAGTGCTGTCTATGAAGCCAACACCGATCGTGATGTCTTAGTATTGATGGATGTGAAGTTGTATCCTGAATTAGAAGAAGAAGGTGTTGCTCGTGAAATCATTAACCGTGTACAACGTTTAAGAAAGAAGGCCAACTTATTACCCACAGATGACATTAATGCTTACTATCGATTCACTGCCAATGCTTCTCCTGAGTTAGAGAAGATCATCAAGAACCAAGAGGCTACTTTGGTCAAGGTTCTCAAGAAGCCATTATTTGACTTCAAGCTTATCAAGTCAAGCGAGAAACAGATCATTAATGAGGAACAGGATGTAAATGGTATCAAGTTTGACCTTGTTTTGGCCAAATAAAAATCAATATGTAAAGATTATTCCCGCTGCTTTTTTTTTTAAAAATAAAGTTTTCTTTAAAAATGATTTATTTTTTATTTATTTTGTTTGTTTAAGAACCATGTCGCCTACCATCACTCATTTACTGGATAAAAAACTCTCTTTTTCACCCTATGCAGTCAAATGGATACCTTGTTCTGCCAGACTATGTACAGTAGGTGCAACTAGTCAGGGAACAGGCAGACTGTCTGTTTATTCCTTAGTCAATAAACAACTGGAACTACAACAAGAGGTAAACAGTGAGAAATAATGGATAGTAGACTTACCGAATAATAAAGAGAGTGTTAATAGGTCGGTACTAATTCAGCATTAAGATGTGGGACTATCACAGGTCAATCACGTCAGTTTGCTACTGGTGATTTTGACGGTCAAGTGCAGATATGGTAATGATACAGAGCTTATTCCTTTTCTTCTTTATTGACACCCCAAACAGGGATACTCAACAAGTGGATATACCACTGATATCATTCAAAGCACATGAGAGTATTATCAATGCTATCGACAGTTATAATAGAACAGGTGAACCCCAGGAACTAGTCACTGGCAGTAGAGATGGTACGTGTTGAAGGTATCTCTCTCTCTCTCTCTCTCTCTCTTTCTGAATAATCTTTAACAGGAACAGTGAAAGTATGGGACATCAGACAGACAGATCAACCCATCTTGACCATCACATCCAATGCAGCAGATAAAGATGTCTGGGCAGTGAAATATGGTAAATCACCACCAACATCAGCGCTAATTGTTGTATTCATATGGAAGGAATAGGTCAAATGAATGGGCATAAGGTGATTGTAGTGGGATATGAGGATGGTGATCTCAAGTTGTTCTCAGTGAAAGATGCTAAATATATATGGGAAACTAAAGTGAAGGATGGGGTAAGCAGGATTCGATGCATATAGCTATAGATATTGACAGGATAGATGGATAGATATGTTCAATAGACATGGATAAACAGACGATATATGTCAGTACCATATCAGGTGCATTTACCATTGATATTATGACAGGTGTCAAAAAGGAAATTAGAGGAGTAAGCACTGATATTGAGATACATTGGATACAATCTCACTGGTTTATCCCAATAGTTACCATCTGATGATACCACCTTCTGGTCCATTGAATGTATGCAACCCAACTATTTCAGTATTGCTGGTGGAAATGGGAATCTGTTACTGTATAATACAGAGAATATGGAGTCACCAGTGCATGAATTGAATCTATCCAAACACCCCTTAATATCATTAGACTGGAATCATGATAAGAAGGGCCTTTATGCATGTACTTCATTTGATTTATCCATTAAGATTGGTATGGTTTATTAGAAAGAAAGAAGGAGTTATCTATTTCTTGCGTTCTGCTGCCCATTTATACACAGGTAGACCATAACTGTCTGTGCCCACCTTCTTCTTTCTTCCCTTTTGCTATAGATTAGAGTTAATATAGATATGATCTCTATTCAAATTAAACAAACATGCTTACTCTTAATGCTTTCTGGATTGCTAATTCTTCCTCTGCTTTAGCCAATTGTTCTTCACGCTTCACTCGGGACATCATCTCCTTGTATTTGTTCTCTCTCTCTTTCTTTATATCTTTCAACTCTCTGCCTGTGATAGTAGCGAGTACATCTGCTTCTGTTAATGACTTGGTGGTGGGTCTATTGAATTTACGATGTACCAGTTCTGGTAAGGTATCAAGGTGTTTAGCAGGTGAGAATTTACGGACTTGTTCTTCATTGTCTACAAACACTATATGATTGGATTTGGGTTTACTGTCCTCATCAGTCTTCATGTCGTCTATGTTTCCATCATCGATAAAGTGTAGTGATTCTTTCAGTCTTTGTAAACGCTTTAATTACAGTCAGTCAATGTATAACACTAAATAAAGAGGAGAGGACTTACTCTTTTACTCAGATCTCGTTGGTATTTGATATACTGTTTATCCTGTGATTTCATCAGCTGTACCATATCATCAGGTAATTCCTCATTACGCTTAGCAATATGAACTCCTTTCTGTGTTTGAGTGTTGATCATTTTGAAGTAGAATTCATCGGGATTCCTGAACAAGGCTTTCTCTCGCATAGCCTTGAGTTTATTCTGTTTGGTGTGGTAATCTTTAGCACGTAGTAGATAGTCCTTCTTCTTCTCCAGAAGACCTAATCTCTCACGGCCTCCTAACTGTCCACGTTCTTTATGGTTTCTTCTCTGTACTGCATTACGTATGGTAGACATTGTATATGTATTGAATTGTAAAAGGTGAAAAAAAATGGTTTTTAAAAAAAGAAAAGGGAAGATGTCACATAAGCCACCTCCTCAGTGCTGAATTGAGTCACCGTTGGACAAACAAGAATTTCGCATTGTTTATTTCTATGCGAAATTATTTCACTAATTATTAAGAAAGTTTCTATTTATTTCCATTTACGCCTTTGGTTTTCCCTTTTCATTATTATTCTATTTATTATTAATTTCAGAAGATGCTCAAGTGTACACACAAAGGCTGTGAAAAAGAATTCAATCCTGAGGAGAACAAAGACAACGGTAACATACATAACCTGTGAAATGTATTTTACAGTGTATTTATCTTAAAAATAACAATTAGCCTGTCAATATCATTCCGGTGCCCCTGTCTTCCACGAAGGTATGTAACCATAGCAACAGATAGAAGGACAAACCAAATGAAGCGTTTAGGTTGATAGGTTTAAAGGGATGGTCTTGTTGTAAAAAGCGCGTATCCGATTTTGATGAATTCCTCCAGATTCCTGGCTGTACTCTTGGTAAACATTCCACTGAAGCAGTTGCTAAGCCTATGAAAACTGAAGAGAAGAAGATGGAGGCCAGCCATGTCACTGATGAGGGTGTAGAAGTGTATGGTAAAAAAGAGGCTCCTGTTGTAGTTGCACCTGTGAAGAAAGAAGAGAAGCCCAAAGCTCCTGAAGTGGAAGAACAGGATGATGAGTCCCTTCCTGTGCCTGAAGGTACCATCTGTAAGAGACGAGGTTGTGGTGGTGTGTATAAAGATAATGCAACCTCACGTGGTGATGGGCCTGAGGCCAAATGTGTCTATCATCCTGGTGCACCTATCTTCCATGAAGGATCAAAAGGATGGAGCTGTTGTCCTAGAAAGGTGCTTGATTTCGATGAGTTCCTGAAGATTGGTGGATGTAAAGAGGGTAAACATCTGTTTGTTGGATCCCAGAATCAGGTAAGAAATGATAGAAATGGAGGATAAGAGACAGTTGGCTGATCATGTAAGATAGAGTGAGGAATTAGTAGACTGTCGCTTTGATTGGTACCAGACACAGACAACTGTGATAGTCAATGTGTTCGCCAAGAACAAGGAAGACACACAGGTGAAGTTTGATAAACAGTCCTTTGACATAGACATCAAAATGAAGGGCAACAAGAGATTCAAGAAGACATTCCCATTATTTACGGTAACTATTCATTCATTTATGCATTGATTATAAGATCATAACAGTGATGGGTACTCAAGTCTCAGATGAATATCATAGTCTATTGATTCCGAAGCATCCAAATTCACAGCACTCTCAACTAAAGTAGAAATAGTCTTGAAGAAGACGAATGGTATTTCATGGGCATCACTTGAGCCTAACTCAGAAGTAAAGACATGGACTACATTTGGTGTCTCTGGTGGAGGAGGAACTGTTGGTGGTAAAGAGGTAAGAAATAATACACTCGATATTCTGTACCCTTATTAATACCAGTAATAAATAGATGTACTATAACCCTGATTCACCATTGAATATGAAGTAAGGTGGATGTATAATATCAACTGAATAAATAGGATACTATGTTACATTGAGCTTCTTATCAATGAATAATAGCTGTAGTACCATCATTCGTGTTCATGTATATAATATGAGAAAGGAAATATGGCATATTCATGTCATGGGGAATGTGTGTCTGTGTGTGTGTGTCTGTGTGTGTGTGTGTGTCTGTGTATGTGTATGTATATGTATGTGTATGTGTATGTGTATGTGTATGTGTATGTGTATGTGTATGTGTATGTGTATGTGTATGTATGTGTATGTGTATGTGTATGTGTATGTGTATGTGTGTGTGTGTATGTGTGTGTATATGTATATGTGAGTGTGTGTGTATGTGTGTGTGTGTGTATATGTGTGTGTGTGTGTGTGTATTCCTTACTAAATAAGAGTGTATTCATGAACAATAAATATTTTATACGGTTGTCTTAGTTACACTAATGGAGTCCTCTTTACTGATGTACACAGAATGTCATTTGTACGTGAGATCTACTCCACAACTCGAGGGTCTATTCTGTCTATTACCTTTCTGGGAACTTGCATTGATTCCCATGTAATTTTTCACAGTGCTTCTGTCTAGTAATAGATTCAACCTATGTATAGAGTATTGATTGACTGCTATGATTGAATTGAAGTGTGATACAGTTATTTTGCATGATGCAGCCACGGCAATAAAAGGAAATAAATCAAGCCTATGTGTTCCAGAGTGAGAATTTGAGGTCATTTGATAGATTGTGAGTTTACAATCTGATGACTAGAATATGTAACTGATTACGTGTAGTGACTGCAGTGCCTGAGTATTACCTATTAGTAAGCCCTTTGCATGAATATTTTACCCTTATTCTATGTTGATTGATTGGATATCAGACATTACCACCCTTACAACACTTGCCGTATTCCAGCGGGTGTTTCACCGTGTGCCTTACTGACAAGGAATAATCTGGATTTGAAGTATATAAGGAAAGAGGATTATATAAATTTTATTTTACTATTTATGGTAATATCCATCTTCATATAAAATAGTCGCCCTTCTTTCTCACTCTCTCTTTTTTCCCTACTTCATCCCTTCTTCCTTACATTTGCCCTTGATTGAACATGCCTGAAAACTCTTTTATTAATGAGTCTGCTATGAAAGTAGTTGGAGTACTCGGTGGAGCAACTCTGGCTGCTATTGGTGCATTGGCTATCAAATACAATGATCGTGCTGTATTCTATGAACATCCAAATATGCCCCATACCTCAGGACATCCCCTTATTGGTGACCTGTACAATATAGCCAATAATACTGACTATTTCCATGACTACTCCGGACACTTGTTCAAGAAACTGAATACTATGACATAGTAAGTGAATATGTCTAATCAATTGCACCTGTATGTAACATTGTTATTAGTTCTATCTCCGTGCTAGGAAATGTACCCCATGTCAACACAATTGATCCCAGAAATGTCGACCATATATTGAGAGGTACAATCAACCTTAATCACACCTGCTATTACTTATCTCTATTTCTATTAGCTAATTTCAAGAATTACACCAAGGGTCCCAAGTTTATTGATTCCTTACACGACTTACTGGGAGAAGGTATATTCAATGCAAATGGCGAGAACTGGAAATACCAGCGAAAGGCCGCTAGTTACATCTTCAATGTCAAAAATTTCAGAGATGAATTCACAAAGTAAGGGGCATTGAACCATATTTATCTGTGAATCTAACACAATCATTTGATAGTGTATTTGTCAAAGAAATGATGGTGATGGACACACATATATTGCAGAAGGCAGCAGATAATGGCCAGTTAA
The DNA here is from genome assembly GCA_025528865.1 of Pilobolus umbonatus. Taxonomy (NCBI): domain Eukaryota; kingdom Fungi; phylum Mucoromycota; class Mucoromycetes; order Mucorales; family Pilobolaceae; genus Pilobolus; species Pilobolus umbonatus. Next base: position 52,343 of record JAIXMH010000070.1, read on the forward strand.
TTGATTTTTCTGAACTCATGTTTAAGTTTACTATGGACTCATTTGTTAGGTAAAAGAAAAAGTGCAGTTCATCCTTGTTCAACACTCATTTGTTTTTGGTAATAGCATTGGTTTCGGTGTTCACTTGGACTCACTTCTTATGGATGGACCTGCTCCTTTTGCCGCATCATTTGATTACCTTCAACAACTAGCTTTCTTGAAGATCGTGAATCCTATAGTACCCGTGGTCCAGTTTGCCAAGAAAATATTCACTCCCTGGAAAATGACTGCTGAAGACCATGTCAAAGTAGTGAACAACTTTGCTGCAAGTGTCATCAAGAAGAGAAGAATCGAATTGGAAAAGGGGGCTGAATTCAAGGACTTGTTATCCAGATTCATGAACACCACCAATCAACATGGCAATAAACTCAATGATGAAGAGCTTCGAGATTCTATTCTGAACTTCATTATTGCTGGTAGAGATACTACTGCACAAGCATTATCATGGTTGTTCTATAATATCATGCTACAGCCACGTATTGAAAAAAAGATGCTGGAGGAAATCGAGAAAGTAATTACAGATGAAACTGAACTGGATCCAGTCTCATTATACGAAACCATCAGTGGAATGCCCTATATCCATGCTGTGTACGTAAAGAATATTGTATACATAAAAAAGAATACTGCTCTAATTCTCCTTTCATAGTTTCTATGAAACCCTACGATTATACCCATCTGTCCCCGGTAATCAGAAATATGCCTTGGAAGATGATATCTGGCCAGATGGAACAGAAATCAAGGCCGGTCATACTGTCGGATGGTCATCTTATAATCAAGGAAGAAATAAAGATACTTGGGGTGAAGATGCTGCAGACTTTGTCCCTGAGAGATGGATCGAGAAAGATGGCTCATTAAAGCGTGCATCAGCCAGTGAATGGCCAGCTTTCCATCATGGTCCTAGAGTGTGCTTAGGTAACATCTATATTTCTGTCATCTAAGAAGATAACTCATAAAATATTTTTTTTCTATAGGTCAAAATCTGGCTACTTTGGAAGCTCTTGTTAGTGTTATTATGTTATTGCGACGTTATACTTTTGAATTGGCACCTGATCAGGAGATCACCTATCAGATCTCACTTACTTTACCCATGAAATATGGAATGAAAGTATTTGTAAGAAGAAGATAAAATGGAAGAAATAAACTTATTTATTTAAAATGATCATTTTACTACTTGCTCCCCTTAAACTATAATCTAGCGACTCCATTCTTATCATAAACCCATCTATGTTTTCCCTTATGGACAAGTGTACGAATACTATCTTCGTATCCATCCACTACCTTCTTCTGATTCAATGGCTCCAGTTCTGTCATTGCTGCTATCTTTTCATAAACATTTCCATCTTTATCACCCAAGGCAGAATTCAACAAATACTCAGGGAAATCGAATGAGTCTACCAAAGCAACAGCATCAGGTCGGATGGATTTCAGCATAGAGACCAAATGATCTTTGACAAGTAATGCTTGTGCTGATGAAATATATCCACAAGTCAGGAAGTCAGCTGCATCTTGTTCCAAAGTAGACATACAGTAGAGAATGGCTAATTTCTTCAGAACATCTCGCAGAGTAGCATCAATCGAGTCAGAATCATTGAATACGGCACGAATAAAGATTACAGCCATAAACAGTTGACAGTGAGCACGGGATATCTTATAGATTTCAATAAGCATATCATTCCAGGACACTTGGTGGGAATCGATAGCACGAACAGCCTTGTCAATCAGGAATGCAGTACGGTACTTGAATGCAGCAATTAATGTCTCCGGATTATTAAGATCTGAGGCAGTGTTCACTGAACAACGTGCTTCTGGATTAGAAAGATACGCTTCAATGTAGTTGGACGAGAAATTGGTGTTCTTTACATTTATTTTCTTTGCTTTTACTGAACGGAATGTCTTCATCAGATATCGTGCTGTTTGTTGTGTCAGAAGGAAGTTATCGCCTTCCCACTGGAAAGAATGGAAGAGAATGAGTCATTCTATCAATTTACTTTATCTAATAATTTTTTTTACTTACAGTAGCCTTGGGAAGATAATCTTGATAGAATACACCCAGACCAGAGAAAAGAGAGTATCCATGACCACCACAGGCACGTCTACAATCCTCAATGGCAGAAACAGCAATAGTTGTAGTTAAACTTTTCAATCCAGAAGAAGTGGCATGAAGGTCAGCAAGATAGGAGTAATCACCTTGAGCCATCTTTTCTTGATTTGTGTGATACATACGATGCATTTCTTGTCCTGTAAAATGACATGCAAAAGCCTGGGCTATAACTGGAAACAGTTTATATTGTTGCATCATGTAATCAAGAATAGGCGTTTCAACTGTTTTTGTTGAGCCTTTGGCATCTGTTATTTGCTTGGGATGAGCACTGTCTGATCCTTGGAGTCGAACAGCAGAATAACGAATGGCAACCGTGGCAGCTCTTGCCAATACGAATCTCGACTCTATTATTTTGAATGAATAATCCATATAAAACCACGATCATTCATCCTTTCTTACCTAATACAATATTAGCACGGACAAATACCATAGTTCCATAGGCCAACTTGGAGTTGGGTGGCTTGATGTATTCTCCAGTTACTTGATCTATCCTGGAATAACGAGCCAGTAAGGAAATATAGGGAATAGTCATATTATCAAATAGAATGAATCCATTATCCACAGTATTAAATCCGAATTTTGGACCAATGTCTCCCATAACAGCACCTTCTAAAGGTGTATGGTCAACCAGGCTTCTGATCTGCACAACAAAAGGATGAGGTCCATGGTCCTTTCCATTACTAATAAGACGTGCCATCACAATAGCATGATTGGCGGCAACACCCAACCCACCAATCCACCATTTGGCCGCAGTTAATGTAGGGGAATTCAAGGTGAATGTTCTTGTTTCCGGGTGATAGGTGGCAGTTGTTTCCAGCCCACGCACATTTGATCCATGGCCCAACTAGAATAAAATTACGTTAAAATAGGGTAATAATCCCAAATAAGGTAATTCAATGGATTGCCCATATCTCTACCTCTGTTTGAGCATAACAACCAATGATTTCATATTTCTGGGCGGGTTCGAGATATTTCTTCTTCTGTTCTTCTGTGCCCTGATTAGCAATAGTAGGCATAAACATACTACGATGAAGACGAAACTGAATGGGCATTTGAGTGACTGAATTCCACTATAATAAATAAATGTACTTACTGCACTTGACTCATCTATCAAGTGATCTGCTATCAAGTATTCCTCATCTGTCCACTGATGAGCCCTGGTCATAATGTTGGTTATTTTATGGATGATATCATTGACTGATATTACTTACTGAGTGAGTTCTGCCAGTCGTCTACCACCAGCCAATGATTTCTTGAACTTGATGTCTCTCCCAGTATAATATCGATGGGATTTATCACCGAGAATAGGGTCGTTCTGTAATATATCCAATATACGCTGTCTCTTCGTAAGATATTCCTGGCCATAAATATAGTCTGTCATCTCTTTAACATTAAAACTGGCATTTTTACGTTCTTCAGCCAAGAGACGACTGCCTTCAGTAGCTGGTTTAAGATGTTTAGGAAACAGGGGCATTTTATTATTTTTTATTTATAATGTTCAAGCGGGGAGCAAGTCAAAAATGAGAAGAGGAGAGAAAGGAAAAGAAAAGATGTGTGTGTGTGTGTGTGTGTGTGTGTGTGTTTGCGTATAAGTGGATGTGTTGTTTTGTTTAAATAAAAAATGATCTCTATTTTTCCCCACATTAGTAAGGATTTATTCCAATGCTTTGTACATCGGTATCACTTTTACCCCAAATGAACTGATACATACAAAGAGGGTAATTTTTAGTCTGTGTATCTGACTGTCAGAATATTGGGTTTCTCATACTGTTCCAAATACTTGAATTTGGCACTCTATAAAGTATATTATTAGTAATTGGAAATAAGCAGTATTCATACAAAGGTATTTCTTACCAGTGCTCTCTTCTTTCTAATGACCATCTTACTCCTTATAGGACTATATAACGCCTTCTCTTCTCCATCTTCATCGTGTATGCTGATCAATAAGTTCTTGGCTCCTGAACCTGCATCATTCTTGTATTCATAATCACATACTGCATTGTATGTTAATGGCTAATAGTAATTGTGAGTCAGTAATATCCTATTTTATCCTAGACACATCCCCTTTACCTCTCCTGTTTCTATCTCATTGGGTGATTCCTTCTGTCTAACCAGTCGTTTAGTACTCTCACTATCTGGTAAGAACCAAGCAAGATAGGTGTCTTCTGGATCATGAGGATTGACCATAGGTCTAAGAATACCTCTGTCAGTGGCATCTATTTCTGATAATCGTGGTTTCTTAGTAGGATTGTAATTGCCTGATGCCAGCAGTGCCTTTCTCTTTGCCAATCTTCCTTCATCTGCAGGTTCAGCACTGAACTGTCCCACTGTGTATATATTCTCCCAACATCTCATATCAGGTAAGATAGGAATGACCTTCTTTACTCTGGCATTGGTCTGTGGATGTCTTGCATTGAGTGATACAGGTTTGAAGGTGTTTTCGATACCTGCTATTTGTCCTTCTAATGTATCATATACAACCTTCTTTGCTGATGCTCCAGACATTGCAAACTTATTCTCCACACCCTCTTTTCTGTTGGATACTCCACGTATCTCTGTACCAATATATTCAGAACGACGAAGCCAGGTCACGTTGGGTCTTCTGGTGTATAATCCTACTGTTTCCTGTCCATCACGAGGAGCTGTCATTAATATTTTGTCTTCCTCTGCTACTTCTTCCACTGCTCTCTCAACTAAAAATAAGATATTATATTAACCTTGTTTTATTGTTATTGTTTATTGTCTCTTTACCCTCTTCTTGGTTGGTTTCCATAGCATCTAAATAATCAATAAGTGCTTTATCAAAAGTGATAGATGCATTCTGATCCATAACTAATGAATAAGGTGTGTTCTCTACTAAGCTTGTTGACTGGTATGGCATATGTCTTTCAATGAGTGTTGGAATAGTGAGCATCTTGGGTGCATAGGGGACAGGTGGAAGTTGATTACGGTAACGTACACGACAGATATAGTCAGAACGGGATTTACTGTAAGAAATGACGTGGTTAGAAGGGGTCAAATGAGGGGACTGTATTAATGTCAAGATTAAAAAATACCTTTTAGATGCCATGTTGATTGTTAAGAAAGAGTAAACAGACTCCAACGAAAAAAAAACTGAGTGCTTGGAATATTGGGTAACAGGTTGACAGTAAATAATATCACGTGATCTGTTGTAATAAATAATGTGGGATTTTTCTTTAGTAGAGTTGAGATGTACACACTTCCACTCAATGTCTTCATCCAGTTCAGACCCTCGCAGACCAGACAATATCGTCCCTTTCTTTATTCCCAAGAGAAAAGAAGTTGAAGAGAGTTATGCACATATGACAGCTATGTTACTATGTAAGCCTATTCTGTTATATACTCTACAATAATCTCATATTCATTATTTACTAGCCATGGCCAGTATTATGACTAGAGTAAGGAGTATAAGAGAGGTTGATGTGATTATATAATACTAATCAAAGACTCATACAAGTAGAACAAGTATAAGTTGTTCCCATGGGTAGCCGCATTCTTTGGCATCAGTGCCACTTTAAATACCAGAAAGACAATGCAACCAAAGGATCCTATGGCCAGCAATGGAGCTTTGTAAGTGATAACTGTTAACTATGGACTCATCATACTCATAGGGCATAAACATATAGTTTGGCCATTATTGCTCTTGGATCATATTATATCAACCTCTATTTTGCTCATGCTAAGACTATGGCAGCAGTTGCTTCAGGTGAAATCACTGTTGTAGACTCTTTGTAGTGGGTTTTATATATTTTGCATAATGAAATAAACGGGCCTATATTTTGCTTGTATCAATAGAATGACACAGATTAACCTGCCACTTGATACGTCCTTTAGTGAAATATCTTGATTTGATTTCATCGACTGTTTATGTATATTGGTCTTTGAACAGTGAAGTATCACACAATTTGGTGCAATGAACTGTATGAATCAGAGTTTTATGTTCACTATTGGGTACTGTTCTTCTTTGTGTACAATTTCTATTGTTTACCGAGTAATTTATGAAAGAAACAATACGCGTAGATACCATATATGTATATACCGTGTATTATACATAAAATAAACAAACGTTCTTGTGTGAATATAAATACGGAGTTCTTGAGATGATTCATAACTACCACTTGCTGGTATTGAGAAGAAAATACAGATTCAAGTTTGTTTATTATCGATAATGCCAAGAGAACTACCTGTAAATATATCCTCGGATGTGTTTATGCATATATGAGTATAAGATATATATATGTGGATCTATATATCCGCTAATAAAGATAATTCAAAACTGACTAAGTATAATGTTTATTTGCTAATAAAAAGACCAAGAGCATCTATTCAGTGTTCATATCTTCTGGTAGGACCGTCATATAAAACACTGCACTGATATTAAGATTACTTCAAATTCATGAGGTTCTTTCATTTCAGATCTCTACAATCAAATGGTGGATGATATACTCCATATGTAACATAGATATAGATATATGGCGTTTATATGAAATAGTATATGCTGTGAGCAGTATCCAATTAAAAATGTAATTTTCCGAGCGGAATCGGCTAATTCAAATTGGGTATCAAACTCAAAATAAGGAGAGTTTGCCACATTCGAATAACGATCAGCTAATTCATACGAGTAGAGCCAGGTGCATAACTCAATGGTGAATTTGTGACAGTATCAGCCGATCCGTTGTCAGAACCAAATGCAGGAGAACCAGACACTGAGGATGTTGAGGATGTGGGAGCAGAGTCATGAAGCTCAGATGGTACATTGGTCACTGAATTAGTATTATCTGTTAAAGAAGAAGCTGTATCACTCTGAACAGAAGAGATGACTTGGCACTTGCTAACTTTTGAAGATATATTTTCAGAGCAGCGGGTGGTGGCATAATGGAAATCACGACGAACAGGCATACTGGGTAATGGCATACTGGAGATACTAGAGATCGATACTTCATTAAAAGCCACATTGGGAGGGAAAATGCTTAAAGAAACCATTATAGCAGGGGCCATCTTCTTATATTTTCTAGTTCCTGTCCGAGTGCAGCATTCTTCTTTTCAAGCATTAGAATCTTCTTTTCCATTTCTTGGATCACAGACAAAGTAGGGAAACAATGGAAAACACATTGAAACTTGGGGAGCATAAAGAGAAAGACTCAATCCGACAATAATACAGTATCTGTCCCCATTCAAATGAGAATTCAAACTCATTGTTACACTTCGATGACTATTGACAATGACAGATATTACATGTATTTCTACTATGATATAGAGACCTCATCACCAACTTGACTATTGGTTAGATTCAGTAACATGAGCGGTGTGTTTATTACTCACTTTTTGGCATAAGGAGTAAGAGCCACATTGCTATGGAATGGTGGTGATACATGGCTATTTTAGGAGAGAAAGTTCTTTTGTGTTATTTATTATGGTGGTTAAAGAGAGATAAGGACTTTTTATTTTTATTATTCCATATACAAAAGATTGATATTGAGCATTATGTCTATTTTGCATACCTAAACAGAGGGTCCTAAAAGGAGTTCTGTTCACTGTCCGACTAACCAAACTAACTAATTATCGGTCTGATGGAAGGCTCCTCACAGCGTAGAATACCCCCCACCTACTAGTGAGAATGGGCGTACCTCATTCTACTTTTGGCTTCGCGATTTTCATTAGATTTACAGGCGTCAGCAGATCATCAGTCCATTTAACTAAGCAAGTATAGGCAAGCGCGCAATATCAGAGATACAATGATTGATAGAGATAATAGAGTGTGTGTATATGTGTGTAAATGTATATGTGTACAAGTGTATAATGTATAAAAGTGTTTAATATATGGGGTTACAATTGGTATAAGATAAAGTACAAGTTATGGAACAGGAGATGAAACCTGGCTTGAGTACAGAGAGTGACTATGATATACATATATGTATTAAAAGGATTAGTATAACAGTTTACTACAAAGGGCTTTGAAGCAAGGTACCTGCTTATGTCTATAGATGTGTATGATATTCCTTGGCATTGGATGTTCATGGTGGAGATAGCATTGATTGTGTATGGTGGCGATGATATAGTATTGCGGCAATGTTGGTGGATTGAGGAGAGGTATTGGTGGTGAAGTAATTTTGTTATAGTGATTGAGAGATCATTTGGATTTGGAGTGCTGATTGTGTATGACCATTAGGAATTGAATAGATTGTAGAGTAGATAAAGAGAAATGAAGAAGGGAAATGTAAAATCACCGTCAATTTATATCTTTTCCTCTCACTTCTGAATGATTTGACTGGTTCTCTCTGCCTTGTTCCCTTTGATGGCATTTCTATTCTTAAGTTATTTCCGTCTTTTACCCTCACTTGACTGATAACTCTATTTGCTTCTTGGATACTTCTTTGTTTACTCTCATTACACATGATATATTGTAGCTAAACTATGAATCCCTTCACTACTCTATTTCATCCGAAGCAACACTTAATGGTATGGATTACTTTTCCAACTATAATATCACCTATCATTTCACTCTAATTAGAACAAAGACATAGGAATGGCTATAGGAAGATACAGTAGAAAAAGGTTACTTGGATTCTTTCTAGTTCCACAAATTCTTGCATACGCCTCACTTCTTTAGATGTGTCAGATATCTTTAACCAATCAACCGTTGTATTTAGATGCATGCTTACCTGCATGTATTATTTACAGATGAGAAAATATAGCGAGGATGCTATCACATTCACGCATTACAGAGAGAGAGAGAGCAATCAGCATATGCTGAATAAATACCTTTACCCGTCTCTTACTCCATATTTCCAACCCACATAGTTCCTTGGCCATACATCAGGCACGATAACTAGGATTATAAGCCTGAAGATAGGTATATATACTCACTAATTTTGTAGTGTAACTAGTATTTGTTTGGCTATCCATTAGGTTTAAGGAGACATCTTTCATATGATGTAATAACCATACACAGATATAAGATGCATATGCATATACATCTCTCAAGTGACTAATCTATTTATCGATTTGAGCCTAATATCAGAATAGAATACATGTAGCAACTAGAGTCATATATCTCAATGCACCCATCCTGCCACATTAAATGCTGTATGTATACTAGTACATGCATCAGATACAACTCTAAAGAACATTTCATTGACATCGATCATAAAATTCAAAGCAATAGATAGGGGGATGACATATGACATCGAGTCAATGAGGCCCTCTATTTCATATAAGGAATAGCATCAATGCCTGTCATAATGTATAGCTTATTGACTGAGATATTACTCTCCTATTACCTCTAACTACGCTGACCAGATAAGTGATATTATGGGATATGTTACTGCATTTAACTCCAATATAAATGCCCTTCCTTTGATCCACACTGTTATTTGTTGGTACGAGGCATGAATCTTCATTAACAAAATTATGAACATTGTACCATCCTTTTATCTAAGCAGAGACATGTAGATCACCTGTCAGATAGATGTGCACTAAAATATCAGTAATATTTTCAAGCTTGTCCACCACTCACACCACATTGTTAACATTTCAAACTTTTGACACTGATGGGTCTTTCATGGTGAGATGGCTTGGCGTCGTTTTAATCAGAAAATTAATATTTTCTCTCTAGGGAAACCCACTAAGGCACCTTTTTTTATTCTGAATAGAACTTGCCTGTTATCGCTTATTACGGTACTTATAGTGTAATCACTCTTGTATGTGTACAGACTGTCATAATCAACAATCTCCTCTGACATTGGTTACGAAGATGATCATAATCAAGCATCTCGATCAACCTATTCCATCATTGACACTGCCATTCTTCAAGTCAAGTGAAGAAAGGAGCAAGAGGATCCTGGTTTATGTCAAGGAAATACACCCTCTCAAGTTTCCTACTGTTGTTTATACTGATGTCCATGCAAAGTAAAGCATGTGGTAGTGGTTAGTTGTATGTATTATAGAAGATGACTCGACAATTCCTGGACACTAATCGAATAATCTCAATAGAATTTATTAAACAATCATGAGCTTTCACTTAAACAACTGAAAGTAACAATGTCAGGCCAAGACGGCAGAATTGGATTATTAGAAGAAGACATGGAGCTGAATGAATAGAGAGTGCAGGCATATCACTTGTAACTACACATCCTGTTTATTGTCGCTCTATGCCTCTGCCAACTCTTTTCCTGGACCCCAGGTGTCTGTAGCTGCTGCACAAGTATTATGCGAGCGATTCTTTTTCATGTCAAGTCTAGAGGAGTATTGTATGTCTAGTGATGGAGTAGTATGTGATAAAGAGGATGGATATGTATGATGTTCCACATGGAGAATAGGTAGAGGTACTTTATTCCTGGCATCGAGACTAGAGATATCATTTGTCAGTATGACCCATCTTATTGCAGCCTCTGATATAAAATTAATCCACACAGATCCCATTGTATGCATTCTCATAGATAAGATTGATGGAGTCTGTCATGCACACAGTCTATTTACCCTCCATCAGAGAGCATCTCAATTGAAGAACATGGTAGTAGCAGCAGAAATACAGAAATTAAGAGAACTGGGATTTCATGCACAGGTTCAGCTATCTTGTAATGTAATGATGGGTTATCTAGCAATACTGGGATAGAAGATCATGATCAGATAACAAGAAGAGCATGGGATTATTCGAATATTGGGTAATAATACTCTTCATTGATTTAGTATATGTGTGTGTCTGTATTATCATATTATTCTATCCTCTAGTTTAAAAACGACTATCTATGTAACCCATGAACCACCCACCATTACCCGTGCACCTAACATGTAAGGATAAATAAATGAAATTACCGTGGAATATTGGGTATGAATGGTGGTTATTGTTTGATGTGAATTATGGAATGAATCAGCATTATTATTGTATATTGAGAGTAGAACTACCACTGTATACTGTGTAGGTGGTCAGTTGATCAATGGAATAAATAGTGGGCGAGAAGAACGCATGAATTTATTAGTGCTTTCTATGAATCACAAGAACATAATGATATGGATATTCCTAAAAAGACTACATCTGCTTCACTGGTTCCGGAATCAGCGAATGTAGGCTTATCTGCCCAAGCTTTACCCTCGTCTTTTAAAGTAGTAGCATCTAAAGTAGTGTCAAAACCCAATGGTCTTTGATGGTCCAAGCAATACATTTATCCATCCAAAATTATCTTTGTCAAAGATTTTATTTGCCGGATCCTTAGATAGTACCTTAAGTGATACCTCTACTATCAAAAATAAATAAGAATCGACTGAGACCAGTAAATTTGAGGGCACAAAGAGCGATAACGCCTTATTTGATCTTACTCCGGTTTTTCAAGAGAGTGACAGCAGTGATACATCCACATAGACCATCTTGAAGCCAAGTGTCTCCGAACCCATCAATATCACCCACAAGGCTTGCCTCTGCGGGCTTTTTCATGATTGTAGAAATGAACTTTTCTTACTTTCTAATTTCATCACCGAACAAAGCAGCAATATCAACAAGCTTATTATTTAGCCCAACATCAGAAGGGATAAAGTTTGAAGCTGGAGCCTTGAACATTATGTTCATTCTCGTGCTAATCGTCTTATTTTACCCCCTTTATTTGTCTTTTGCTAGTCTTGTAGCCATTTTGCATGATAAAAAAAACGAAAAAGATGCACTAATTTGATATAAAATGAATAAATATGTACAGTCTGGAATAACCAGATGAATCTAATTGGTAAAGGCTTAATCTCCAAAGAGCATTATAAGGGTTTTCTGATATGCAATTTGAAATGACTATAGTGTGTATGGGCATAAGTAATAATTTCTATAGATGAAAAGCCTTCTTATGACTCAATGCTCTGGGAACTACGAAGGATCATGAGTATTTAGCTTGCTACACATCTATGAATCCTAATGATTAGGTGACACGGATAGTGAATTATTATATGTTATACTATATACTGCTGTGTATATTTACCTTGCTTCAGATCATCCATATCTACTCTATGAAACAAAGTAGTGGGATGGGATATGTATGCTTGTAAACCAGGGGGGGGCTGTTTTTATAAAGATAGAATACCAAGATATCAACAGATCATAAGGAATGATCAAGATAGGTGACAGGCTGTATTGTGAATACCATTGGAACTTATTGATGGCAGCTCAAACTCGTTCAGAATAGGTAAACCAATAGAATAAAGACCACTATTCTGGGAAGTCTAGATATGAGTTCCAAAAAGGGAGTTTATGTGAGTTTGGCTGTTGTGAAGTGAGGAAAGAAGATAAGGATAAGTACCTGAATAATCTGGTATATTTGAGTAGCCAATCAATCACAGTGTGTTGATTATAAACACCTGCATTAGGAGTTCTATTTATAGACTGTATATCAGTAGCCATAGTGAATATTCATGCAGTGTGAACTTGGTCATATATAGGATTAGTAATGCACACATAAGGGTTGTATCAAAAAGACTCAAATTTATCGATTTATGGTCATGATAAATAGGCTATCTCAATAGGGCAATCCAATATCTGTCACTATCTTTGGTGTACTTCTATCAACGTATTCAGCCCGATGAAGCTGTATGTCAGAAACTGCATGACAGTAATTGAAATGAAGTTATCCAAACGGGATCCCGGACATGGTAGAATAAGGATTTTTTTGGGTGCATGAAACTCGATTCTCTATCTCCTGATTATCCTGTGACCTTCTTGCATGTAATTCATTTCATACTATCTTAACCAATTATCATCGGCGTACTTAATATAGAGGAAGTGTACACTATACAAAAAGATATATATTAATTGATGCAGTGTAATAATGAGAGGTGTCGTCATTATATGTACTAGTAAATGTGTGAGAACTTAGTTTATATACGTGTTATGAGTAACTCACTTATTCGAAAATAAAGTATATAATCATAATAGACATGGAAGTAGTCTATACACATTCTGAGGATATACAGTCAAAATGATAACAGATGTGTGTAGTATGAAGGCTGAGTATATGTGTAGAAGTATGAAAGTATAAACTATCCATCCATGTATGGAATAGAGTCATCAGGTCAGGTCATTTCTTCCCAAACATGTTGTACATTATACGGAGAACTCTAACAGATAAAATTTACGCCAGTCTTCTATATAGAAATATGAGGTATAAACAGAACTTGGATTTACGTTGTGCATACTATGAGCACCTATCACATTCCAACAAATTCTCCCTCCTAGGAAAAAACAAGGAATTTGAAAGAGAACTAGAAAGTAATATATAAACACAACGGAAATACCAACATTATATTCCCTATTTCTCTTTCACTATCCTCTACTTTCTACAACATACAACTCAATCAATCATCTTTCGTCTGCTTGTATCTGGTATCAACATATTATCTCATAACTTGTATCTGTCACTGTGATTTAACTGCACTTTTTCTACTTATCTATTACAGAACAATCATAGAATACACCCATGATAATGATATGATATGATGACTTGATGACTTGAAGCTGAAGCTACTGAATAATCTGTTGACACCTTTACTGATCTTCTCTGTCTATTCCTTCAATAACAGTTTGAGTGCCCTGGACCCCGTTCCGCCATGCCGGTTGGCATTCCTATAAGTCCCCCCCTACCTCTAACTCCTCAGTCTTTCATGAAAGATAAGTAATCATTATATATAATCACACTTGTATTTGGACAAAAGATCACTAACTAGCATGGCATTCTTCTTGGCTTGTAGGTCTGACCAATGCGGCATGGCGGGCGGGGCCCCCAGAGCACGCTCTTAGGTGAAGAGGTAATTAATCCATAATAATAATAATATTTCATAGTAGATCTTCAGTCTTCCTGTCTTCAATGTCTGTCATATCATATCATCCCGCTTTAATTTAAATAAATAAAAAATATTTTTTTGCCCACCTTAATTTCCTTCATTTGTCTTCTTATTTGAGTCTATTATTGATCATTCTGTACACATACATAATATTATTTACTGAAAGTATTGTCAGAGCAAGGAATGGAGGAATCTGTGAACAAGACTATGCTTTATGAACAGTATGAAGAATACAGCATTAGAGACAATAACAGATGTGAACACAGTCAGCCTGTGATTAGCAGCTGATTACAACATGAAGGAATCAAGTATGTGTCATCGAGTGGAAATCACCGAGCTGATTGGTAATGACCAGTTATGACTTCACCTTTAAGATACAGAAATATGACTGATTGGTACCGAAAGGGATACTCGAGTGAAACAACCATACTCGAGTATCTCCATCCACATACTCCTTCATGGACAAGCAACATATTCAATTAAAGAGAGACAATGAAAGGCTAATTCATTACTTGGCTCTACACACTATGAATATGTAGAGATTTCCTTTGTTAATCGCACTGAAAACTATGCAAGATACGAAGAGGGAAGTGGACAGTTACATGCTGGACACTAGCCGAGGGACAATCCCATCAGCTTCAGAATCCCATCAAACGGGATTCTAATTGATAGACAGATGAAAGACATTCATTATATGGAATCCTTCGTGAAGAAGTGTAGACTGAATTACATATTTGTGGATTGTTTATCCTCCGTTGATAATGAACTAATAGCGAATACTTCTCTTCCTCGGATTTATGAGTCCTGCCCTGGAGAACTCCTATTATGTCGGATGAAGAGCCGGTTTGATTAGTCGGACAGTGAACAGAACTCCTTTAAGGACCCTCTGTTTAGGTATGCAAAATAGGCATAATGCTCAATATCAATCTTTTGTATATGGAATAATAAAAATAAATATTCTTTATCTGTCTATAACTACATACACCTACGTTGGTCAGAGTATCTCGATATGATCTTTTATCAGCAAAATGCACTGTGCCATATGTCAATTGGCAAGATTCCTAAGATCATAAGGGCTATTACCTTGTGACATGTCCATGTATTACGGGACGAATTTGCAGAGAATTAATTCAATATGATATATGATGTGAAGCTGGTTCCTGATGATTCTCAGTATCTAACTACTGAATGGGTGCTGTTTTTAACCATATACGTTCTAAAATAAAACTACATTTATCGCTTATTACAGTAGTAGTAGTGTATTTACACTTGCATATGTACAAACTGACATAATCAACAATCTCCACTAACATTGGTTACGAAGTTAACCATAACCAGGTATCTCCTTCAACTTATTCCATCATGAACACAGCCATTCATCAGCCCAAGTGAAGAGAGGAACAACAGTAATCCCTTTACAACCAGGAATTACACTCACAAGTATCGTGACTATCAATTACAGTGATGACTACGAAACTTAAGGTATAGGCTGTGGATAGTCATATGTATTATAGAATTTCGCTCCATAATTTATGAACACTAACAGTCATTGCCAGGATAATCTCGATAGAGCTTATTAGGCAATACACCACCTTGACTTAATAATTGAAGGTAATAGTGCCATGCAAAGACAGTGTAAACGTGGAATTAGAAGAAGGAATTATAGAGCTGAATTAATAGACGGTGGAGGCATACTACAAGCAATCCCCTTGAAGGTTTTTT